>OZ025301.1:1881611-2018611 GCA_964019185.1 Maratus speculifer | reverse complement strand
ATAATTTGACATACGGATTTAACTTTCATAACACTACCAAACGTCACATACCAAACGTTATTGTTGTTTTCGAATTCTCGCATTGTGCAGTGTTAGGAAACCACAGAAAAGCACTTTGTAATCAGTAAATTCTAAACGAGTTGAGTTTGGAATTTTAAAATTTGATAAATAAAGACATTTATATCCAAAGAGATAAATGGCTTTGTTTTTGCGGTTTTTTTAGAGAATTTACGGAAAATTTCCCGTTAAAACAGTAAATACTACTGGCGTCTAGATTACCAGTAATACTTCAGTAAAATCATCCGTTTTTTTACAGTGTATGATTCTTCGTTCGTGCAATACGGCTGTCGTTCACTGTTAGATATGAAGGAAGGAACATATTTTGAGAAAACTGTTGTGTTGACTGACAAATGTTTGCATATTATTAACCTACATTCACATATTTATTCAGATTCTATCTGAATCTGAAATTGGATGAAAATTTGTGTTTTAGTATTTGAGAAAGAATCTATATAATAAAGGCCAAACGTATCTGTGCGTAACGCATACGTCATGTTTTGAATGGCAACACTTTCTGATGAAATTTCGGTTTTGCAATTTTCGCTATTGTAAATTTTTAAACTTCTAGACATTGCACGTTTTCAATCTTTATACATCGTTTAGAGAAAAAAATGCACTTTTAAAGGCCGTTTGTTAGAAAACTGTATCTCAATTTGTTTTTGAGATATTAATTTTTTTGTAGTTTTTGGTTCAATTTCTCTAATGGTGGCAACTTGAGTATCGCATTTATGTGGGAAAAAGAGAAAAAATAGTCATAGAGGAAAAATGAAAAAAAAATAGAGATGCAGTTTAGTGGTTGGAGGTGACGCCAAAAATTTAACTCTAAAATTCGCTGCATTGCATCAAACACAACGGCGTGCTTTCACAAAAAAGAAAAACTTTTAGCGATGCAATTTTAATTCATAATACAATCAAATGCTATTTTATAATGCTAAAATATATTCAGATCTTTTTCATTTAGAGAAAAAATGATGTTAAAAAATTCGGTCTCTGTTCCATGTGATTGTTTTGTTTGGGCCGAATGAGAGACTTATATTGGAAGAATAACGCCCATCAAACCGTTTTAATCGCATACTTCACCTCCATCCATCTCTTTTCTCCATGGAAAATAACAGATCACTGTATATTTTAGTTGTCATTTTTTCATAGCAACTGAAAAAAATAGTAATTAAAAACCTGTTATGTCAATATATCGTCGGCTATAAAACCCGGAGAATGTTGTTGGTTTTATTTCGTTTTTATCTATGAATTTAGTGACTTTTAGTTCGTTGTAAACTTACTTTACAAAAGATACATCAATTAATCTTTACAAAAATGTATTTTAAAGAATATCTGGGTGTCATATTTTCTTAGTTGTTTTTAAAAACTGAGAATGCTATTTTATTCTTTGGCGAAATCTTTGGCTAATAACTGCTATCTTTCGTCTAATACGCAGGGCTGTAATGAACAATAGGGAGGGCTCAAGAGAATGTAGGGGGCTCATAGTTTTTTTTTTCCTCTCTCTGACGCAGAAAGATAAATTAGTGCATATTCATATTGTAGGTACTCTGTTTCTTATTAAACTGTTAAAATAACTTCATTTTATGCTTAGAAAAGTTTATGATGATGAAGTTTTGAGTGTATAACTGGTGCAAAACAGCCTATCATGTTAGCTTCATATGTACAAATAGGATGAGGGAGTGTTGAAACCCTTATTTTAGATATAATTTAATAACTCTGCAAAACTGTGAAAAGGTTTCAAAACTAAACTAGATTTTTAAACAATATTTCATTTGAATTTTCGGAACAGAAATTCATTGAGTGACCTTGGAAACTTTTCCAGGGGGGGGGGGGCTCAGAATATTTTAGGGGGGGGCTGAGCCGCCCATAGCGCCCCCTGAGCTACGGCTCCGCTAATATGGAAGTACCGATAATTTTTAAAGCTGCATATGATTACATAAATAATATGTTTCATGTAAAATTGCTATTTGGAATTAGTTGGCAGTTTAAAAAGCCTATTAC
This sequence comes from Maratus speculifer, assembly GCA_964019185.1. Lineage (NCBI taxonomy): Eukaryota > Metazoa > Arthropoda > Arachnida > Araneae > Salticidae > Maratus > Maratus speculifer. Next base: position 2,016,550 of record OZ025301.1, on the reverse strand, counting down.
GCAGAAAAAAATTATTAGACTTTCCAATTTTAAATTTTAAAAAAGTTTTTCACCTTTACTTTGTGACCCGGGAACCCCGGGTTCGGTGTACTAGTTATCGTAAAAACTGTAAAAGAACTGGATAGAAGCGCTATCTTTTGAGCCTTTTACTCTAAAACCTGAATTATACTAATTTATGTAAGGGGCTAAATGAATTTGAAGTTTAATAAAAACCCGTGCATTAGTTCCTGAGATAAAACTATTTCAATAATCATAAATAATGTCACATAGCTGCGCCACCTGTTGAGCAATTTGCTCCAAAAACTAAAGAATACTCATTTATATCAGGGACTAACTGAGTCTGAAGTTTGGTGGAAATCCGTGCATTAGTTCTTGAGATATAGCTATTACGAAAATCGTGAAAAAGGGAGTATAGTAGCACCACCTGTCGGGCGATTTACACGAAAACATAATCAGAAACAAATAGCATCAGGAAAGAAAACTGAAGTTCTATGAAAACCCTTTCATTAGTTCTTGAGATATAGCTATTGTAATCAAGAAAAATGTAGCATAGAGCGCCACCATCTGGGCAATATAAACAAAAAACTAATAATCAGATCCAGTTTATATCAAGATATAACTGCATGTAAAGTTTTATTAAATTCCATTCATTAGTTTTTATGTCATAAAGCCTACAAAATTTATGTCACACACAGGCAGACAAACATTTTCTTAAAACATGATTTTTTGGAATCTGGAACCCTAAACGTGTAAATCCGTCGAAAACCGGAATTCGAAAATTATCACGAACCAGTAAAAAAATATTTCATATTTTTGAAAGTTAATAAATATTGAGAAAATACAAATAGTCCGTCAAACATGTTTAAATTAATGAAAACTGCATGCTTCAAGTAAAAGAAAAAAAAAAAACTTGTGAAATTAATTAATTTTTAGTGTGATTTTAATCATTTTATAAAAGAGGAATATAAATTAATCATATTATCACCACAATAGTTCATTTAAACGTGAAGTTGTATATTTTTTCTTGAAATATATCCATACTACTTGCTTATCACATGTATTATGATAAACATATTTCATTACACAAATTTTCGAAAAAAAATTCCCAATTGTTCTCATTTGTAATATTTTTAAATTGCTAATTTCCTAATTAATTATCTGTAGAAAATCTTCAATTTTGTCTTGCATAGAATACAACTAAACAAATTATCTCTTTTATCGTATTAAATTTACAACAGTTCACTTAATCAGAAAATTGAATCAAAGTAAAATAGAGGCGTTTCTAATCTCTATCTCGAAAGAAATTATTAAGTTTCAATTGATGAATAAGACTAGTAAATCTGCAGATCAGGAGCCTCAACGTCAGCTTTGCACATCATTTTTTTTAAAACACTTTGGGTAATATTCAACTTCCTGGAAACTGTAATTTAAAATTTTCAAATTACGTAATCATATATATTATAAAGCAGAAGTTCTGAAACTTCCAAACGAGTGTTTTCAAAAACTACCCGATGGATTTTTTTGCCGATTGTATCATTCGATAGGAAATATTTTCCCGAAGGTTTGTGATTCAAATTTACAGGGATAACTCTGATTTTTCGTAGTAAATTTCGTATTTTTCGGTTATTTTTGTCAAAAGGGTTGCCAGTAGCTGTTTTTGGCGAAAATTATAAATGCTAAAAGAATTAAAATGGCTATATCTACTAGAAATATTACAAATATCTTTCAAATAATAGCAGAAAATAACTACTGATAATATTAATAATAATAAAGAAAGATCGCTTAAATGAGGCATAATATTATAAAAATATATTTATCTTGAAAATGAAAAAAATATTTGTAATGCTTAAAAAATTAATTGATGCGAAATATAACAATTGGTTCAACTTTTGGCGACTTATCCCTGGCGTTAGAATAAAAACATGAATTTCAGAAATTGATTAAATGAATTTTGAATGATAGTTATTTCCCTTTTTATTATTTTCTTTCTCTTTTTTATCGAATTTCCGTATAATATAACTTACAGCAGAAAAAAGCAGATCTGATTGTAAAAGACACTGTAAGTTGTGAGTTACTATTCGTTTCTATACCATTTCCATCTTGCTTTTGTCGCCAAAGAATGTGTTTTTAAGCGGAAAATGCACTACTGGCTTGATGCCTAACTTAGGTTCTTAATGGTCGCAATAATGTTTTTTTTTTCAAGTGTAGATAATTTTTAGAGTATATTTTAATATTCAATCGTAAATTATATAGATATGAGTATAACTCTTTTATTTCTTTTTGCAAATGTTTTTATTGTTAATTTAATTTTTCTTGCGCCATTTCGTCAATTTCACTTACAGGAAAAATTCCAGTTTTAAAATTTAAAAACTGAAGGAAAGATTACCCCATCGATTAAAAATGTACCGCCAAATTCCAAAATTAAACGTCAATAATGGATGATCGTAAATGTCACATTCATTTGACATTAAGCATAATATAAATATTAATTATGTCATCAAGTGATTTTTAATTCGACATTTTATTTCTACTTTTATAATTGCTCTGCTAATTTGTTTTTCGTTATTTAAATGAAAATTTATGCTAATCTATATAATCTGGCTAATAGTTTGGCGATTTGTATAATTTGGCGAAATTGGTCGACGGTATAACCAAGTAGTACTAAAGGAAAAATTTTGCAATTCAAAGTAAATTTATGCAATTATGCGTTATTACTATTGATAAATTCAACATTTTGAAATTAAAAAATCCCGCTGAATAAAATTTACAAGTCTTTTTTAATTGACCATTTCTTCTTCAATATTTCTTCAATCAATATTTCGCTATTCTCTTTCGCGCAGGCTAACAAAAATGTATTTTAAATATTTTATTAGATAAAACGTAAATAGCATTTTTCTATTTTTTTAAAAAATATTTTTAAAATCTAATTCCACTATTATGTGTTTTACAGGACAAAATAGCACAATTACTTTTAAAAATGGTTTTATCTGTTAATTGTACATTATTTGTTTATTTGGGTGTTTGAATTTGCTTTTGTCACCAAACAATGCGATTTTATACCAAGAAGGCATAAGCCGGAGCGATGTTCACAAATACTAAATTCTCTCACTCTCTTTTAAATGTGTGAGAGCATTTTTATGATATTTTTTTTATGTTTAATTGTAAATATATAAATCTTATACTATAATGCGAGCAAAAATTGTGTGTGTGTGTGTGTCTGTGTGGGTAAATTTTATCTCAAAAACGGCTCTAACGATTTTCGCAAAAATTTGGATTTTACCATTTTCGGGCACGAGAAGACCATTGGGCTAGGTCACATGTTCGAGAAAATTCAATTATTGGGTCATTTTGGGTCATAATGGGTCAGGATCAAGCTATTTATATCTAGAGAACGGCTGGATCGATTTTAAGGAAATTTTGTATCCAATCGTTTTTTGGCACTTGAAAACAATTGAGCTGGGTCACATGTTCGAAAAATTTTGATTAGTGGGTCATTTTTGGGTCATTGTGGGTCAAGCCATTTTTATTTAAAAAACGGCTCTAACGATTTCGACCAAATTTTACATTTTATCGTTTTGGATTACAAGAAGACCATTGGATTAGGTAACATGTTCGAGAAAATTCGGTTAATGAGTCATTTTTGGGGTCATTATGGGTCATGCTATTTTTATCTAGAGACTAGCGGCCTTCGCCCGCTACGCTGGTCGGTTTATCTAAAGAAATCTTGAAGAAGTAGTTAGATAAGGTTCAGACATACATTAAAAAAAAAAAAAGCAAGTCGATCATTCAAAAAACGTTGGGAAATATCAAATATTTACTGTAATTTTTTAAGAAAAACAAAGTTTCGAAAAAAAAAATTAAATCGAAAAAAAAATTACACTGACATATTAATGCAAGGAAATTTTCCCAGAGAGAAAATTCGCCTTGAATACAATATTTCAAATTCTTTTAATTGCTTATAGGCGTTAATGCCAACATAGTGAAAAAAAATTCCATGCTGGGAATCGAACCCGGGCCATCAGTATGGCGCACTGACGTTCTACCGACTAAACCACATGGAACGACAGCCAGCTTGAAACTTTCTCATACTTAAGTAGACTGGCGAAAACATAACGATAGCGCGTTTTAAAATCGCACAGTGACATCTATTGGATTTTATATGTACTAAAAAACGTTATGTACTAAAAAACGTGAGCAGCGCACCTAATAGTTTCTTTTGTTTCTTTTTGTTACTTTTTTGTCTGTTGTCCGATTTTGATGAAACAAAGCCTATACACTGCCCGGGAGTGTGCATTCTTCATTAGTGAAAACCGCATAAAAATCCATTCAGTAGTTACGAAGATAACCTCGAACAAACAAACAGACAGACAGACAGACAGACAGACAAAAAATTCAAAAAAAAATTTTTTGTGTTTCATTGGTTTTCTTTTATCGCCCTGACTCCATTTTTGTCAATTATCTTCAATGTACAGACACACCGGGTCCTACTGTTTTATTATATGTATAGATTTTCTCACGCAATTTTAACTAAAAATTGCATTCTATGGTTTTCGAGCACGAGAAAAACATTGGTCTAGGTTACATGTTCGAAAAAAAAATTTAATGTGTCATATTGGGTCATTAAGGATCTGGGTCAAGCTATTTATATTTAAAGAACGGCGTGATGGATTATAACGAAATTTTGTATGTAACAGTTTTTGGACATGAGAAAACTAATGGGCTAAATCACATGTTTGAGAGATTTCGACTATGAGGGTCATTTCTGGGTCATGATGGGTCATAATGGGTCATGCTATATCTAAAGAACAGGTGGATCGATTTTAATGAGATTTTGTGTGCAACATTTTTTTGGCACGATAAAATCATTGGACTAGGTTACATGTTCGAAAAATTTCGATTAATGGGTCATTTTGGATCATAAAGGGTCTGGGTCAAGCTATATATAATTAAAGAACGGCAGGATCAATTTTAACGAAATTCTGTACATAACAATTTTTAGAAACGAGAAAACTAATGGACTAAGTCACATATTCGAGATCTTTCGATTATAAGGGTCATTTGTGGGTCTTAATGGGTCAAGGTCAAGCTATATCTAAAGAATGGGTGGGTGGATTTTAACGAAATTTTGTATACAACATATTTTTGGCATGAGAAAATCATTGGGGTAGGTCACATGTTCGAGAAATTTCGATTAGTGGGCCACTTTTGGGTCATTCTAATTTTATCTAGAGAACGTTTCGCGCAATTTTGACTAAATTTTGTATTTTATCGTTTTCGGTCACAAGAAAATCATTGGGTTATGACAGATTTTTGAGAAAATTCGATCAATGGGTCATTTTGGATCATAAGGAGTCAGGGTCAAACTAACTATATCTAAAAAGCGGCTCAATCGATTTTATCTAAATTTTGTATCTAATGTTTTTCGGCATGCTAAAACTAATGAGCTGGGCCACACGTTCGAGAGATTTCGATTATAAGGGTCATTTGTTGGTCATGATGGGTCATGCTAATTTTATATAGAAAATAGTACTCACCATTTTGACTATACTTTGTATTATATCATTTTTGAGCAAGAGAAAATCATTTGGCTTGGACACATGCTCGCGAAAATTCGATTTGTGGGTCATTTTGGGTCTTAATGAGCTAGGGTCATTCTAATTATATATAACAACGACTCAATCAATTTTACCTAAATTTTGAAACAAAACGTTTTTTGTCACGAGAAGACTATTGAGCTGAGCCGCATGTTAAACAAAATTATATTAGTGGGTCATTTCGCTTTATTGCTGAATGCTGCCAAGATAATTTTACCTAAAAAATGGCTTAAACGATTTTGATTCAATTTTATATTCTACTGTTTTTGATTACCTGAAGACGATTGAGCTATGTCACATGCTTGATCAAATTTGATTAGTGGCTCATTTTGGGTAATACTGGTCAGGGCCACGAGAATATAGCCAAAGCCAATAAATTGGTGATATTTGAGAAAATATTGGCGACATATGGCCAAAAAATCGACTATAAAAATTACAAAAACCAAAACACGTATTTGGAGCCAAATGAAAGAATGCCTCCAAATTTGGCTATATCTAGCAAAAAATATTGTCTTTTAGTATGTAAAGAATTTTTTAATACATTCTCAGAGCTGCCAAATCTCCGGCTTTTTGGATACCAGTATTATTGTACAGAAAATGATGTTTTAAGTAATTGGAAAATTGAGACGACTTAAAAACAGATGATTTTCTCTAAAATAATACTGGTGTGCAAAAAGCCGGAGACTTGGCAGCTCTGCATTCTTAAGAGGATTCGAGATGCATGGTTAAACCAATCAGAGTCGAGCTAAAAAGTGATTTAGATCGATGTCCTTTCGTTGTAAATTTTAAAATAAAGTAAAATTTATAAACATGCACATAAAAACATAGTTTTCTTATTGATTGTTTTTCTAAATAATACTATTATAAACATGTTTTACAGTAATAATACAGAGTTAATGATACAGTGAAAATACTATATCGAGTTGAACACAAAGTTAATTTTGACCGAGCTAAGCTCGGTCTCCCCTGCTAGTAGCAGTTATAGCAAAAAAAAATGCGTATAATGTTTAAATTTTAGTATAAATATCTTCCTCATCCAAACTGTAAAATAATTTAATTGCAACTTTTTTAAGTTTTGGCGCAGATGTCATATACGCACCACATTCGCACGATTGCAACAAAATGGCGATTTTATGCCTCACATGGTAAACCGACTATGGTTGTTTATTTATTAATAAACTATTTATTAACTTTCATTTTGTTTTTTAAAATAATATAAATCATTTTGTTCTATAGCTATTAATTAAACTTTTTTTTTCAAATAATACAAAATAATTAAAAAATATATATGAAATTGGTAATTAAAAACCAATTTCTCCAAATTGGCGCCAGAAAAAAATTGCGCCAATGTGGTGCATACATGACATCTGTGTCAAGGGAAAATGCAGCATAAATACCGATTAAAGTTTTTTCCAAATATGGAAATTTTGTCACAGATTTGGTCATATACTCATCGAGGTATCTCACTGGCGCCAAAATGGCATTATTTGCCTCATATGGTAACCCACCTATAGTTGTTTATCTGATGATAAGGTGTTTATTTACTTTCATTTTCTTTTTTGAAATGATATTTGTTGTATTGTTCTACAGTTACTTTTTTATTTATTGTTAATTGTTGTTTAAAATGATAGAAAATAATAAAATACATATAAATTTCTTTGGTATTCTAAAACGAGGATTTTGCCACATTGTAGTAGCAAGAAAATCGTGCTAACCCTATTGCGTATATGATGTCTGTGTAGGAATCTTTTGTGAAATATGAAAAGTGTAAATTAGCTACTACTTTATTTCGCCAAATCGTTCGCCAAAGTATACTGCGTATATGATGTCTGTGTAGAAATCTTTTGTGAAACATGAAAAGTGTAAATTGGCTACTACTTGATTTCGCCAAATTATACAAATTTACATAATTTTATCTTAAATAACTAAAGAGAAAATGCTTAGATACGAAAGAGCAAATAATTTTGTTTTCATTTTTCAGGAGGAAATTTTGCTATAATAAAGTAATTTTTGTAGTGATAATTTTAATGTGTGTTTTTTTTTATCGTTGGCAACTTGCTGTAACGAAACATGTTTATTTTTTTCCTCTATTGTTTTATAAGAGCTGGTTTTGTGAAAGCCATGTTAAGATGGGATTCAAATTTTTGAGCCCTTCCCAATTACCACTATCCCTTGGGCCAATTATGCTCATTTGCAATTTCCACTGAGATATTAACCATCTCAATGTACTTGACGAGTTTGAAGATGATTCTTGCATAATTGTGCCTTTTATCGCGCGGACAAAATTTAATATATATATGAACTTTTTAGGTGGGGGTAGCTTTGGGTTCCTGGCTTCACATAATCAAAAGTTGTGAAGAAATTTTTCAGAAGTTGTACCATGGTAACGACTGTAATAATTAATATTTCTTCAGATAAGTGAAAATTTTAAATCCTGTTGCCATAATGGTCTCATTTCGCTTCCAAATGTGCACTGTTAGTAATAAACTAAAATAGTTAATTCTAAATAGCTGGTTTTTGCGCAACGTTTAAGATAATTTAATATCACTATGGTGTCTAAATCGTTTTCAGCAATGAGCAAGGTGCTGCTGGAGGTCCAAATTATTTAAAATACAAATTTAAATTCACCAGTTCGTTTCATCCACGGTTGATTTTGAAATATTGACCAGCGCAGCGTGCATAGCCTGCTAGTTATTTATAAGAATAAAATAAGAATAAAAAGTTTTCAGCTATCAAAAGCATTAAATTAAAGATTTAGTTATGTTAGGATATTCTGAAATTTTCATGATCTATTATTTTTGTTTTTTTATTATAACATAGTAGATTTCTTCAGGGAGGCTCCGCCCCCCTGAACCCCCCGTAATCTCATGAAACTTAAATTTGTAATTTTCTATCAATTTGCTAATGGTTATCGTATACCTTGTATTTTTTTATACATTTTGATTTATAAGGATAAGTAACAGTTTTAATAAGCATTTTTCATTATACTCATACTTCTACATACCTGACCACCACAAACACTTAATCTGTTGTATGAGGAACTTTTGAAAGTGTAAATTTAGTAATCTAGGGTTTTACAATTTTGTTTCCGAAAAAAAGATGTTTTGATTGCATTTTGTGGCAGTTATCGTGGACAGACAGACAGACTGACAGGCGGAAAACAATAAATTTTGTGTCGCCAAAATAAGCCTTCACTGAAGTTTCGGCAATGATGTCATTATTCCTGAGTTATTGCTATCAATGTTTCTAATATTTTTTACGACTGCTATAAAATACCTGTTTTATTTCAATTATGACGTCAAATTTTATCAGGTGAAATAATTGTTAAAAATATAATTATTTTTTATTTCTTTTACTTCTAACTATGTCCCCATTTTTGTCAGAAAAATTCTTATTAACGAAACAAATTCCGTGTTTAATATTTAACAAAGTACTATATTTTTATTTTTATTCTGACGTCATATTTATTTTCTCTTAGTTTAATTTTTCGAACGGAAATTGCTCAATTGAAACTTATTGCCGTTGAAAAATTATTCCATGTTTTGATTTTTTTGGCAACGATAAAGGAAATTGGTTAAATTTTATCTAAAAAATCGCTATTGATTCTGTATGAAAAAGAAGGAAATTTTGAATTATTAAGGAAAATATGTGAATAAAATTAATAAAACATAACCTATGTTCTTTTCTGGTCTATGTTATAGTTATACACAAAGATTCAAACACATTAATTCATCAGTTTTGACGCTGACTTCATTAAATTTTCTTACAAGCATTCAAATTTATAAAATTATAAAAATAAGGATTAGGATGAATGGTTGCTTAGCAACCATTAAGAGAAAATAAAGAAAATGAAATAAATGCATTTGGAATAAGTAAATGTCTAAAACAAATTAGTTTATATTATTGGAACACATTTATAAAAAATCTCCAAAATTTACAGTAATAATTTAAAAAATCTGACAAATGTGTAGACAAAATTTCAAAACAATACGAATAATTTAACCGGTAAATTTCAGTATCCATTTATCATTGAATTCCATTAATGAAATGTGACATTTTCTCTCAAGAAAAAAAATGAAAATCGTTGGATTTGCCATAGAAAAGCATTATTGCGCAAAATAAAATATTCTATATTTTTGGAACGAATGAATCAAATCTAACAAAAAACTATACAGCTTAATCCCAGTGCCTCACTAACATACCCACTTAATTTCAAGCCAATCGGATGTTTTTTGCGTTAGTAATCGCGGAACAGACAGACTGACTGACAGACAGACACAAAAAAATTTCGTGTCTCCAAAGTAAGCCTTCACTGACGTTTCGGCAATTAATTTGCTAATATGAATGCGAAATTAGATTTATCCATTAATGCATGTATAGATATTTTAGCTTCGCAAAAATGCTTATGATCAGTTCTTATGATATATATTTGCCACGGGTAAATATAAATCCATAATTTCTAAAAGTACATTGCCTTTGTACAAGTGCGACTATTATGCATGATTTTTCAAACGTTTGTAGCCTAACATACAATCGATATATACAAACCTAATCAGCAACAATTTATGCCAAATTCTAGTTGAATCTGAAGTTTCATGAAAATCTATGCGTTAGTTTGAGACAGAATCATTGTATGAAGAGATAAAAAACTTCTTTAACATACCAAAAAAAAAAAAATGTAATTCTTTTGGCCATTTGCTGTTTTCAATAGTAGACGCGCGTCTTCTTTGCGCCTGACGAAGAAAGACTCTGTTCTTTCGAAAAGCCTAGATTATTCAAGATTTTTTCGGTGTGTTTAAGAAGATTTTATATCTACATATTAGTTCATATCAGTTTCAACTTATTTTCATAAAATCATTGGAGAAACTGTAAAAATTCTTGATAAAAGTTTCATTTATTGAATGATTTACTCCAAAAATTAAAGAATGCTAATTTATATCAACAACTAACTGAATCTGAAGTTTGATGAAAATACATGTATTAGTTCCTGAGATAGAGCTAGTGAGATAATCATAAATAATGTCAGATAGTAGCGCCACTTGTTTGGAGAATTACATAAAAAAAATCAGCATCATATTAAATCAAGGACTAACTAAAACTGAATTTTTTTTAAAACCCGTTCATAAGTTCTTGGGATATAGCTTTTGAAGAAATCATGATAAAGAGCACAGCGGCGCCACCTGTTTAGCGATATGCACCACTTTATTTTATACCAAAGACTAACAGTGCCCACAATATTTTTTCCAATACAGGAAAGACATTTTCCAGACACACATTTTGTAAAAACATGCTTTTTATTGTTATCTGACTCTAAAACGAGTAAATCCGTGGATAACCGGAAATCAAAAATGTTCACTAATCCAATACTCTCTTATTGTAAAAATAGAAGAAAGTAAAAATGAACGAAGAAATAATATAATATATAGAATTTACGATTATATAATATAATGTAATGTAATAATAAACATAAGATAATAATAAATAACAAATATATATATACATATATACAGAAGGAATTTCTAAGGTATTAAAAAAATGACTAAAATGAGATAGAGGGAACAAAAATTTATTGCATAATTAATTTTAACATAATTAATTTTACATATGTCTTCCGGTAAAATTCCGAAACTTTCAAGTCTTGTGACAAAATATGATAAAGATTAAAACAACTTTTACTATTGACACATATTGCCCCATTTAGTAAATATCCAGTGTTTGTTTAAACAGAAAGAATATTTTATCGGAAAAAATTCCTATTTTAATTAGTTTCTGTTCATAAATATCAAGCAAAATGTATTTCATTAAAGCGACATCCGTATTTATTATACCCAAGTTATATGTTACGTAACTGCACAAATAGTTTATTTTGTTTCTCAACTAGTTTGCGGTTACGCTGATGTAATTATGCTTAACCGCTGAACTTTTACAATATTTATCTCTAACAGTTTTTTATGTACTCACTCTACGGCATCATGTTTTAGGTGCGTTACGTAGCACCTATAGTTGTCGTTCAGTCCGAACTCTGTCCGTCCGTCTGTCTGTCCATCTATCTGTCCGTCCGCATATAACAACGCAAAAACTACCCAACCGAATCGTTTGAAATTTAAAATATATAATTATTACATAATTTTGTCGAGTCATTTCAAATTTTATGAAAATTGGATGCATAGATCAATTACAGGGACAGTCAAAAGTATTCCATTACATTAGGGTCAATGGGGAAAAAAGTTTCAAATGCATTTTAATCGTTTGAAATTTAAAATACATAATTATTACATAATTTTGACGAGTTATTTCAAATTTTATCAAAATCGGATGCATAGTTCAATTACAGGGACAATCAGAAGTATTCCGTTACATTGCGGTCAATGGGGTAAATGTTTCAAATGCATTTTACTGGTGTTACACTCATTCGAACATAATAAAATTGATAAAGTGCATATTATAATATACATTTTGCGTAATCTGTAGTGCAAAGAATATTTGTTATTGACTTACAAGGCCACACAAAAGTATTCCATTACGTAATGGTATAGGGAGAACATTGTTTGGTGCGCATTTTAATTGTAATTAACTATTTACAATTTAAGATTGATATATGAGTGTGATATTTTTAAAACTTCGTTATCGTACGAAGTTTGCTTCACGTGCATTTTTAAACTTGTTTTATTTTTTACACGCTTTCTTCTAACTTTTGATTCTGTTTCTGTCAAACTTTCTGACTCATTTTTCACACACTTCCTGTTGATAGAGAGTTTTGAAAGTTTGAATATATGCATACATGGATCTAAGGGCAATATAGGAATTGGAAAATTTTTTAGTTCAATTTCTAAGGGGGGAACGGGGATAAATGTACTTAATGGTTACTCAAATATGCGTTGATTTCCTACAGATGAGAGATCTTAGAGAGAATTAATATCATCTGCAAAAATGAGCATGTTCAAAAGTACTAAAGACAAGGATACCGCAATGTCACGAAATTTTAGCCAACTTCATGATCATCGAGAAAATGTCTCACAAAAATAAGTTACTATATATAATACTTAATTTAGCCTTAGTTGGCTAATTTAGCCAAATATTCATTTAAAAATATCTTCCATAATCGCGTTGATCGCAATTTAAACGCCGCGAATTTAAAGGGTTTTTATAAATTTTCACCTTTTTAATGCATTTAGTATATTTATATATCTTTACATTTTTGTGAATTTTAATAAAACGTTTTTCAACAGAAAAAATTCATATATCTGTATTTTTATTTATTGCTTTGTGATTTATAAAATGTATTTTTTAAACTTTTACTTAATTTCATTTGGCCATTTACTCTATTTATAGGAAATAAAACCTTTTATTTAATCGATAAATAGTATGTATTATTGTAATGATTTGTATAAGCTGCTATATTTTTCTTTCGCATTTCTTAGACAAGTTAGAAATTGCAAACACAATGTGCACTCTACACTGTAAAAACAGGGTCGATCTACTAAAAAATTTTAGTGATTCTTGTAATTACTAAAAAAATTTTTGTAATCTTACTCGGTTACAAGGAATCTGTAAGAATTACTAGATGAAAGCTAGCAACGAATAGAGTTAATAGTTTTACATTTTTAATAGCTATTAATAAAACTAATTTGGTGTGGCCGTGATAGCCTAGTAGTCATAGCACCGAACTCCAAGCTGAAAGTACCCGGGTTCGATGCTGGACGCCACCAAATATGCACCGAATGTATGTAATGTAAGTACTCGTTAAATTAAGGGATTATGAAAATCCTGTCGTAGCAGTTACCATGGGTAATTATCTCTGGACTTTCCTTCCCCTTTAGAAACATGTCAAAATAAAGCAGGTAGCAATGTTTGGTGCTGCCATCTATTGCGACTTTGCCGAAAATCTTCCGTTTAAGAAGTCTGCTTTTTTACCCACTGGATGCAGCTCGAAGGAGGCTACTGCCCTTCGAGCACACGTAATGGTTACTAAAAATAATTTTGGAGCTATTACTAAAATTTGCTTGGTGGCTCATACTAAAAAGTTTTAAGTTAGTTATACAAAAAATTCTTTTGTTCAGTTTACAAAAAAAAATGTTCGTTTCACTTGCAAAAAAAGAGTAATGGTTACTAAAAAATTCTGTGGAATACAAATTTACTAAAAAAAATTTTAGTAATCTCTTGAATTTTTTTTACAGTGTACACACACTACTTTAAGTACATGGGCACTAGGAACCTTTTCATATTGAATCGGTTTTGTAATACAACTTTGTAACCGAATATTTTTCACGTATAAAAACATTTCATATTTATTTACTTAGAAGGTGTCACAAATAAAAATTAAATTAAAGAGTTGACATGTTTCGGTTCATTAATAAGAACCGTATTCATAACATATAAAATCAGTAGAAAATTAAATGACACTGGATATAAATATAATTTAAAAATCAAAACAAAACATTGCGCCCGCTATGATCGTGAATATAGCCATTGCCAACGCGGCATATAAATATAATAAATTTTGACCATATATTAAATTTAAAAAGTATAAAATTAAAATTAAAAAAGTAGAAAAACTAAATGACTCTGGATATAAAGGTAATTTAAAACCCCCAAAACATAAGATATTGCACCCTCTATGATCGTGAATAGCCAATGCCATCGCGGTTCCTCCTATTAGACTCATCCTTTAAATATTTATTAAGTAATTCTAACCACAAACTCGGAATGTCATAAGAATAAGAATCATTACAAACTCTATCCCTCCTAGAATATATCTCTATGGATTCACGGATGATTAATTTTCGGAATAAACTGGAAATGAACACTAATCTACTATCTTTAAAACAAATTTTAACCCCCCTCTTTAAAAACAATCTTGATAACGCAGTCTTATCCCTACCAAATTTTATGTCACATTCATTCTCTTTCTTTCTAACCCCAAACTTTCTACCTGTCATACCGATATAAAAATTAATATCCCCCTCTTCATTCTCATATGGAATTTCATATACCCCTGCTAGATCATCTTGTGGAACCGGATCAAAAGCTCTGTATAGAAGATGTTTTAACTTAGGAGGTGGCTTAGCAATTAATTCTATTTTAAACTTTTTTAGTTTAGCTTTAAGCCTCTCAAAATTACCCTTTATATAAGGAAACGATAGTCTTTTAACCCCAATCTCTTCCCCCTTCTCACAGGCATTATCAACCAAATTACAATTAACCTGAGAATTATTTTTATCCCTATAATTTTTAACCAATTTATTAATTTTATCCTTTTTGTAACCATTCAACTTAGCAATATTAAAAATATAATTCAACTCTTCATACAAAAATTCATCAGAACAAATAATAAACGCACGATTAACCATGAACCGGAAGTAAATAAATATGAAATGTTTTTATACGTGAATGAAAAAAGGTGAAGTGATTTTGTTTTAGTTTTTGAAAAAACGAAAGCTAACAACAGTTTTAACATCGAATATTTTTCTGTACCTCGCTTAGTTTTTGTTGCGTCTATTAACTTAATTTAAATTTCACTCTTAATATTTTGTGGTTTTATCACTTTTTAAAGTTTTTTTAAATGATATCTAGTATCGTAGCAATATACAGGCTTTTTAAGAAATACCTCATAGGCTCATAAAACGCAAGTTTCAGATTCGATATTCTAATATTAACTAAACTTGACCACTCGATTACATCATCTCAATTATCCTACGTCACAAGGCACCGTCTACGTCAGATACGCTCACATTGTCTTATTAAAAATTTAATCATTTGGAAAAAGACTACAATATCGATAAATCGCACAATGATTTAGAAAAATTATTACAATGTCAATAATTCTCACTTATTGATTCGAGAAATAATTATACTTCTTCTCTCGCTGCTTTATTATATTTAAATGATTAATTGTGAATAATAGTTTTAAAGATACGTACATTAATATGCAACTTCAACACCAAGAGGCACTATAATCATACTCTTATAAAAATTCATATACAGAATGCTACCATAAATTACGACGTTCGAAAGTCAAAGAAATAAAGGCTTTATTTTATATCCTGCACACATAATAAATCTAAAACCGAATGCAAAAATATTTATATAAGGATAAAAATTAAGTTCAGAAAATACTATTAAATATCTAATTAAATTCATTATGTATTGCATAACTACGTTATTCTAAGCAACATCAGTTTTATATCATTCATCGTATGACACGACAAAAGAAGATAAACAATAAGTCAAGAGCTAATTTCAAAACTATCCGTCCTGTGTTATCACTAATTTAATATTTACCGAATATATTTTTCTAATTTATGAATGAAATTTTAATAAATCTGAAAAAATCTTGAAACATTTTGGGATTATCATTAGCATAACTTTCCTTAAAGTGTTGCATTAAAAAAACCTTTCCGCATAGTAGCATTGTATCTGTCCACTTACATAAATTTTTATTTCTAATGAAAATATAAAGATAGAAGATTCTTTTTTAAATTAAAATTTTATTTAAATTCATTTCACTCGAATAAAAAATATATCATTAAACATTTAGGTTTCTGTAATGACAACAAGTGGCTAAATGTGATCGTAGATTGCATAGAAGGTTTCGTTTAACATATCTTTCAAAACATCATACCCTTTCATTAATGAACCCAAATTGTAAATTTATAATTATTAAATTCTTACATAGATGGTCACACCAACAAATTTTATTTTAAGATAAATATAAAAGGAAGTTATTTATTTAAATCAAATTAAAAATACTCAAATCAAGTTATTTTTAAAAAATCCAAAATTCCTGAGTTTTTTTTAATTCGAAATTAAAAAAAAATAGATTTACATAAAATTTCAAGTTTATAAAAAACAAAAATTTTTTAAAGACAATTTAAAATGTTGAATCCTTAATCACAATAGTTTTTTTAAAATAGAAAGAAAATTGAATTCAAAAAATATATTATTAATATCAAATGAAAGAAACCCTATTAATATAAGCCTACATTTGGCCGAAAATACGACATTTCTTCTTAGTAAATCCATCTTAACATGAAAATTTAAAGTTGCAGTATCGGGTTTCGAACTAAGATTATCCTGTTTATGAACGAGACGCGTTATAAGCTATAATGCATACACGAAAAACGTTGAACTTCAGTTGTTATTATTCTTTTTTTTTTTAACCTTCTGACTGCCGCCAACTGATTTTTCTGTTCACTAAAGTGAAGGTTTCACTGCAATAGTAGCATTATTTAAATTCATATAATTCTGCATATATTATTCAATTTTAAGAAATTAATTTATGATTAATTCTCTAAACGTTTATGTGCCTGTATGTAACAAAAAAGAATATCATGTTGATAAAAACGTATTTTTTAGCATTTAAAAAATACCTAGAAGACAATATTACATATCAAACCCTTTTGCTCGGCGGTCAAGGAGTTAATATGTAAATCACAAAAATGAAAAATTGATATTGATATAATTAATCGTTAAAGTTAGGTATATGGGTGTGTTTTCGATGGCAATAAAACATTTTAATATTTTCCCATCTTAGTCAAAAGTTAATAGATTACTTTTAAGGCCTTTTTGCATTAGCCCTTAATAGGTGACAATTCGCCAATTGTTCTATAATCCATAGAAGTGCGTAGGAGTTAAAAAATAGGTACTACTCAAGTTATCCCGTCGACCCATTTCGCCAAATTATATAAATCTCCAAACTCATAGCCAAATTATACATACTGACATAATTTTTATTTTAAATAACCAAAAAACAAGTAATTAGTAGACTATTATGAAAATACAAATAAAAAGTTTAAATAAAAATAACTTAATGACATTTTAAACACATGTATCCTATTTAATGTCATTGAATGTGACATTCGCGATCATCCATTATTGGCATTTATTCTTATAGTTTGGCGATATTTTTTGGTCGACGTAGTACCAAATCTAGTAGTACCAATTAATCTAATTAAAATGATAGACTTCCTCAAAACTTTACGATTTGTCGTGTGGCCCGAGGTATTCAGCTGTAAGTACAATAATTTGAAATTTGCGACTTAAACAGTTTTTGTGTACTCTGCGACAGCTAGACAGACAGAAGACAGAAAAGAATAGGGATTCGAACGAAACCTAAAGATTAAAACGGAACTATTATAAAAAAGGTCATTTGTGCATGAGTCAAAAATTTAAAAACAAGTTTATTTAAATCTTGCAGGAAAACTGCCGTGATTATCTTTTTTTCATGAATTTTTTGAGAAGTAACTTTTTTTCTGTCACGCATACACTGGTGTGCAAAATTTAAGGACGAGTCCCACAATGCCAATTTTCAAGAAATTTTCAAGCGATAATATTCACATGAATATTCAAAATGAAGTTATATAATACGAATAATTACTATCCCAGCATAACAGCTAATCCATATAACTTATAATAAGCTAATCCGCTTATAGGTCATTGTGACTGCTGCTTTGAGGCGAGTCACCAGGTGAATTTACAATGTCGTTTCATTATGACTCTCGTGTGATCTCTCATTTGGAGACTCAATTTCAAAGTCATTGTGAACGTTGCATTATGATAAATTACCAAATAATGTTCCATTAAAATCACATGGTGACTTTTCACTACTTTTTACTGTGGTTACTTCACAGTAGGGTGTCTGCCATCATTTGACAAAGTCTTGTGACAGAAAGTTTCCATGTGACTTTAAGGGGTCAGGTACCTTTCAAATGGTCAAAATTTCGATTTTTTTTTTATTGCTTTATATGAAAGTATAATCTTTTAGATTCATATTAAAACAAACCCCATAAAAAAATTCGCATTAGAAACGAAGTTATGGGCAAAATAGTAAGGCCTCTTTTCATGAAACAGCGATATTTAAAGGGCTAGACTGTTTGTTTACATTTTGCACGCAGCAGGCGCCGGCCGTAGCTGATAAGATTCAAGGATTTCTACTCTTATTTTTCTTTACTCTGTGGTTATTTATTTTCCCTTTCCTTTCAGGAAATCAAGCAGAAATTAGCAACTGCTACTTCAACTTTAGATTCAAGCTATTTAGCTTGATTTAGAAATAAATCTATGCACGTTGTGTTGTTAACTCTTTCGATGCTGAATTTCTGATTTTTTTATAGTGATTTGTTTGCGAATAAGTTTTATTTTAGCTTTAAATTAATTTTATTTATTTCGTTAATAATCTTCTGCTACAATGAGTGAAGTTCTTAGCGAAAACACACCTAAAAGAGCTTCTGGGATACGACCGAAAAAAAGGAAATTTACTGGTAATATATATACCAGAAAGTTGGCGAAAAGTGAAAATGATTCACTGAATAACAGTGCTTCACAGAGAAAACTTTCTGTAAACAAGGAGTTTGAATATAATTCTAGCTTTGATGGATATCGTATTATGGATGTCAGTCACATGTTTTCCATTCTGGAAAAATTTTTATGCTGTAAAGCTTGTGGTGGTGAAGTAAGTATAACAGAAGAAATTGAATGTGGCTTATCATCTAAAATTTCGATTTTATGTGAAAATTGTGCTGAAGTTATTAAATTTAAGAATTCTAAGAAGATCGGCGAAAATAACAAAATTTCAGAAATTAACAACAGATATATTTATGCCATTAGATCAATTGGACTGGGGTATGCAGCAATGAAACTGTTTTGTGGAATCATGGATCTGCCTCAACCGGTTTCCAAAAAATCTTACAATGCTGCGATAAAGGTGCTACAGAAATGCTCTGCATCTGTCGCAGAAAGATCTATGATATCTGCAGCTTCAGAAGAAGTAACTCTGACTGATTCTTCATGCTTAAACATCAGTGGTGACGGTATCGCAGCCAAAACTTCTGTCTAGGTGCTTAGGAGGTAAGACCCAGAACAACAATGAATCGATAAATTCTTTAATATGGAAATTATGTCCAAAAACACAAGGAGTAGGTAAAAGGATTGTGGAAATTGCTACAAATGAAGCAGTTATTTTGTTTAATGATGGCAATCAAGGAAAAATGAATGTAATGCAAGAATTTGGCTTGACAGTTGGTGCACATGCTCGAGGATGTTTGAAACAGTTAGACGACCAAAGGATTGCAACTTCTAATTTACGCTTTCTTCAAAACACAAAAGAAGCAAGAAAAAGTAAGCGAATGAAAGAAATT
Organism: Maratus speculifer; assembly: GCA_964019185.1. Classification (NCBI taxonomy): domain Eukaryota; kingdom Metazoa; phylum Arthropoda; class Arachnida; order Araneae; family Salticidae; genus Maratus; species Maratus speculifer. The sequence continues at coordinate 1,996,824 of OZ025301.1, read as the reverse complement.
GCTCAGAAAGATAAATTTCTCTTGCAGGAAGGTGAAATTTACAGTGCCGGTGCTTTTTAAATGTGTTAAGTTTTGTGAAAATCTTTGAGCAAAGTTTTTTTCCATCTGTTATCCCATGCGATGATACTTATCAAAGTATATGTATGTAAATTAGTGTTCAAATTTCTAAAAGGTTTATTTATGTCATGCAATAGAAAACATCAGAATGAATTTATAGATTTTTGTTTCACAAGTCTTCTAAAAAGTTTATCAACCTAATAATCTAAGTAAACAGATGATGTAGTATTGTTCTTGTAAAGGTAAATTTATTTTTATTTCTACTTTTATTTTTCTTGATTTAGTACACAATATTTATTATTTAATAGTTATTAAATTCATGTGTATAAATAAGATAAGTAAATAATTATATAAATTACTGCAATACTTAAAAATAATGTTTCATAATAAGTTTCTAAGTCAATCTTTTCTTTCAATTGAATTTTCACAAAAATAATTTTCGTTTTTACGCTTAGGATTCAATAGCGCACATGATTTCTCCGAAACTGTTGGCTAAAATTTTATAAAAAATTAACAGCTCATACAAAACATTCAAATGTTGAAAATGACGAATTGTTATCAGTGTCATGTAAGGATTTATTAAATAATGAATGGTTATTTAGAAGAATGATATGAGGAAAAAATTTTTCGTTTTTATGTTTACGATTCAATAGCGCGCATGATTTCTTTGAAATTGTTGGCTAAAATTTTATAAAAAATTAACAGCTCATACAAAACATTCAAATGTTGAAAATGACGAATTGTTATCAGTGTCATGTAAGGATTTATTAAATAATGAATGGTTATTTAGAAGAATGATATGAGGAAAAAATTTTTCGTTTTTATGTTTACGATTCAATAGCGCGCATGATTTCTTTGAAATTGTTGGCTAAAATTTTATACAAAATTAACAGCTCATACAAAACATTCAAATGTTGAAAATGACGAATTGTTATCAGTGTCATGTAAGGATTTATTAAATAATGAATGGTTATTTAGAAGAATGATATGAGGAAAAATTATTTTCGTTTTTACGTTTACGATTCAATAGCGCGCATGATTTCTCCGAAATGGTTGTCTAAAATTTTATAAAAAATTAACAGCTCTTACAAAACATTCAAATGTTGAAAATGACGAAGTATTATCAGTGTCATGTAAGGATTTATTAAATAATGAATGGTTATTCAGAAGAATGATATGAGGAAAAATTTTCTTCGTTTTTCCGTTTACGATTCAATAGCGCGCATGATTTCTTTGAAATTGTTGGCTAAAATTTTATAAAAAATTAACAGCTCATACAAAACATTCAAATGTTGAAAATGACGAATTGTTATCAGTGTCATGTAAGGATTTATTAGATAATGAATGGTTACTTAGAAGAACGATATGATGAAAAATTATTTTCGTTTTTACGTTTACGATTCAACTGCGCGCATGATTTCTCCGAAATGGTTGTCTAAAATGTCATAAAAAATTAACATCTCTTACATAGCATATAAATGTTGAAAATGATGAAGTATTACCAGTTTCATGTAAAAATTTTGTAAATAATGAATAAATATATAGAAAAATGTTGTATCAGTATATGTTATTTGTGTATTTATATTCATTTTGCATGTTTTATAGCACACTATTTACTATTTTTTTATAATGAAACTTATTGAATTTATGTTTTTATATAAATAGGTAAGTAAATAAATATATGTATACTTAAATATCTAAAGATATTTTGCATAATATGTTTTAAAAAGAAATTTTATCTTTAAATTGGATTTTCTCAAAATGCTATTTTTTCAACTTGCGCGCATGATTGCTCGAAAATGGTTGGGTAGAATTTGATGAAATTTTTACAGAAGTTACATAACATATAAATGCTTAAAATGACGAACTACTATCACTTTTGTGTATGAATTTTTTAAGTTATGAATTATTATTTACAAAAAAAAGTGCTAAATTTTGTTATTTTTCATATTTTTATGTATTTTTTATACAAAGACAGAATTTAAAGTAACTAGGGTTCGTCATTTTGATTATTGACTATTTTTCTTTATATATAAAGTGATTTTAGGTCTTTATGATATTTTTTATGCATGTCAAGCTGCGCGCAAGACTATGTATGATTTTTCTTCGAGAAAAAAAGACCTTTTGTAATTTTTTAATTTAATTTTATGGTGAAGGTATAAAAATATTCCATGACCTGTAACAGTTACAGGAAGATTATTTAAATATGTGTTAAAAATTTGAAGTTCTTAAAAGCGATAGATTTAAAGATATTGAGATCAATACTGTATGCAAATTTTGCTTCTATTTTAATCGATCAAAGGTACCTGACCCCTTAATGTGACATTATTTATGATTTATCATATTGCAACATTCACAATGACTTTGAAATTGAGTCTCCAGATAAGAGGTCACACGAGAGTCTCAATTAAACGACATTGTAAAGTCACCTGGTGACTCGACCTCGCCACAAAGCAGCAATCACAGTGACCTGTCAGTGGAGTTACATATAGTAGTCATTCGAGACTCATAAAAGAGACGTATGGAATTTCCTATTTTTTGTTTCGCCGTAGTGACTGTGACCCTTGTGACCGTGTGTGACCTGAATGAGATGTTGTATGGACTAGCTGTTATGCTGGGATAGTAGTTATTCGTATTATATAACTTCATTTTGAATATTCACGTGAAAATTATCGCATGAAAATCCCTCAAAAATTGGCATTTTGGGACTCGTCCTTAAATTTTGCACACCAGTGTAAATTTAACTTATGTTAAGTTGTATTCGAGTTATCTACAGAACACTAAATCGTATAAGGATTGTTGAGAATGATTTTCAAAAGACAAATGTCGGTGATAACCGAAATATTATTTTAAAAGGTATCTACAAAAATAATGTGTTAACGCTTCGTCAATCGCAACGCTAAATGACTAGGTCGCTATTAATATCTTGGTTTATTTCGCGATCATTTATCACAGATTATTCGGCTATTAAGAAAATTAGTTTACACTACTGGCGACTATAGCACTGGAGTACCCATTTACGTGGGACACTAGTGGTCAGAAAGAATCTCCACACGTATGCAAAGGGTTACATGATTATGCAGTAATTTACTTGTATTGACATAACCTTAAAATTATTATGCATAGCCATGTTGAGAATTGTTTTCGTTAATCTTTATTCAATTGAACGAGATTGGCGAAAAAATGCGAACTAGTGTGTTATCCCGTCGACCAAAAATCTATCGCCAAACTATAAGATTAAATGCCAATAATGTATGATCGTGAATGTCACATCCAATGACATTAAATACGATAAACGTGTTTAAAGCGTCATTAAATGATTTTTATTTCGACCTTTTTATTTGTATTTTTATTAATATTCTACTAATAATTTGTTTTTTCGTTATTTAGAATAAAAATTACGTCAATATGTGAAATTTGGCTATTAGTTTGGCGGCTTGTGCAATTTGGCGAAAATGATCGACGGGATAACCTAGTAGTACCAAAAATTTTTTTGCTATGTAACCTAAACTACAACAATTCGGAAATTGCAAGTCGAACCTAGCAAAAGGAGTTCCTACAACACAATTTTAAAAATATATAGATCTTAGTGTAATAATATACATCACTTCGGATACAGTATATTTTCCGAAATCTATAAAGGTAATATATAATAATATCTGTATGTCCCTGTACATACTTTCCCTGATGATGTGGCCCTGTATATACTTTTCGTTTTCTATTATACTGGCAATAACTTGTAGTAAAACTCAGCAACGTGTATTCATTTCATGAAATGTCAAATAGTTTTATAGTATTAAAAAGCGTCCCAAAAATTGATTCTCCATAACCGTTATGCAAGGAATTACTTTTATATGGCCTGTAAATTAATAACAAATATTCTTCGCACACAGTTTGTATACATAATGTGTATATTAGTATATAATTCAGATTCGTATCAATTTTATTATGTTCCAAAGAGTGTAAAATCATTTAAATGTATTTGAAACGATTTTCCCCCCATTGATTGCCATGTAACAGAATACTTATGATTGTGCCTGTCATTGAACTATCCCTAGTAGCAAACCAATATTGATCCAACGTTGCGCCAATATTTCATTTAATGGAAATATTGCCAATAAAATGTCAATATTGCTCCAATATTGGGATGTTTACATTTTGCCCTTATTTAGCCAATATTTGCAGCCAATATTATGCGAATATTAGGGTTTCATTAGAAATATTGCCAATAAAACGCCAATATTGTACAAATGTTGGCACTTCATTGGAAATATTTCCAATGAAATTCCAATATTTAAACAATATTGGCATTTGACTGCCAATATTTCCAATGAAAATGTAAACATCCCAATAATGGAGCAATATTTCATGCCAATATTGTGCCAATGTGCCAATATTGGTCCAATATTTTTTGGATACTGAGGATCCATTCGATTTTTTAAACATTTTGAATGGCTCTAAAAATTATGAATAATTATATATTTTAAATTTAAAATAATTCGGGTGGGTAGTTCTTGCGCTTTTATATATGAACTGACAGACGGGCGGACGGGCTGAATGGCGATGGTAGGTGCTACGAATTTATATAATTACGAACGCACCTAAAAATGCTTACATAACTTAAATAAATTTAATTAGATTCCTTAGTCAAGACAAACAACATGTATTGAGAAGAAGCATTTCAGGGAATTAAACTTACTTATCCGATCCCTGGAATAAATGTTTTCAGGCATTAATTAATTTTTAACGCTGCAAATTAAATCCGAAGAATTTTCTTTTGTTTTACGCTATATTACACCTAGGTAATTCTACAAAATCGCATCCGATTTTTATTCGAAGTTAATTAAATCAAGAAATGTTTCTTTGCATGAGTATTGCTTTGCGATTATTCTCATATTTTCGTGTTTGAGAAGGAACCAGTTAAAGAATTTGGCACTGTTTTCTTAGTCGCATATTCGGTTGAATTCATCAATATATAACTATATTGATATACAAATGAATTAATTGAGTTCACATACATTTATTTTCTGTTAAAATATTTATGTTTCTATGTGAAGTGAAATAGCATATTTATTGTATGCACAATAGGAATGACTTTTCAATTAATTTTCTCTACTAAATTTCTTTCGTTTTCGATATCTATTGCACTTACATGGAAAGCAAACTTTTATTTTAACTTATAGATTTTATTTTTTAAAGACAAAGTTTCAAATAATTCATTCAGTTATAGTTATTTATAGTTTTTACTTTCTTCTATCTTTACAAAAAGAATGTATTGTATTCGTGAAAATTTTCGAATTCAGGTTTTCGACAGATTGACATATTTTAGGAATCGAAGATTCTGAAAAACTGGTTTTAACAAAATATCTGTTTCGCTTGTCACTCTGTATGTGAGAAAAAATTTGTGGGCATCTATCTCAAGAACTAATGCACGGAATTCCACTAACCTTTAGATTCAGTTACATCTTGATATAAACTAGAGCTGATTAGTTTCTGGTATATATCACACAACAGAGAGTACTGCTGTGTTGCTTTTTTCACGATATCCTCAATAGCTAAATCTCATGAACTAATGGACAGATTTTCATAAAACTTCAGATTCCGTTAGTACTGATAAATAGTAATGTGGTGCGGATTAACTTTAAGTGCAAATCGCTCAGTAGGAAGCGTTGCTATGTAACATTAATCGCGATTATCACAATATCTCTCCTTAGGAACTAATTCATAAATTTTCATCAAATGTCAGATTCAATTAGTCTCTATATAAATTATTGCTGATCAATTTATGGTCTAAATTGCTTAATAGGTGGCGCTGCTATGCATATTTTTACGATATCCGCAATAGCCCAATCTTCAGCACTAATTAAGGAATGTTCAAATTTCAGATTCAGTTAGACCTGTTCATGAGTTGACGTTTTTTACATTTTGGTGTAAATCACTTCAGAGATGTAATGCTGCATTTTTACGATTTCCACAATAGCTCAATATTTGGAACTAATATACAAAGTTTTATAAAATTTCAGATTCAGTAAGATTGCTGGTGAAGTGTCAGTTATTAGTTAAGTCTCAATAACATGCGTTCCATATTTTATGCATTAATTTATAAGCATGAAAATATGAAAAACATATTTATTAATATAAAAAATACTATGGTATGATACGTAAAAAAATTCATTAATAAAATCTATTTCTATTGTTTTCTTAGTAACCAGATGTCATATAAACAAAATATCAATTTTAATCCGACATCAGTTTTTTTAGAATTGACTTTAATATATTTTTATGCTTTTTAGACTGCAAACAAGACTATGTTTTATACGTAAAAGCAAAGTATTGAGTAAGTGAAAAAACGCAAAGCAGGGAAAAAAACCTTTTTAAATCTTTTTATCTGGATTTGAAATTAGATATATTCGGCAGATTTTTTTTCTTTCTTTTTTCATGTCTAAGAAACGGAATTTTCAAGTAAATCGATAACACCGGCAGTTTTTAAAAGGAACATATTGATTTCTTTCTTCTTCCTGCATTTTGAAAGATTATAAAACGGAATTATTTTGGAGGTAAATAGCTTCGAATTTTCAAGTATTTACCCTGTTTAATCAGATTTCTGTTGGAATTTTTAGGAAAAAGAATATAAAAGACTGGTGGAGCACGATTTAGCGAAATATTTTATTGAGGACGCATTAACAATTCCGGAATCGCATACGAAACCGATAAAATTTAAATAACTATATATATTTGTTATCAACTATTGAAGAGATTTCAGTACTTTTTTACGATTTGGTCACCCATAAAAATATAAATTTTATCGTTCAGCAAATAATAGGAATTGAAACCCATTGGAACATGTACATCAATTATGGCAAATGAGGTGCGTTTTTTGTAGAATAGCACTGAAAACTATTTTGACAACGTTATATTCGCTCTTATTTTATGTAATATAAAAATATAAAATAAAACATATCTACGTAATATTTCCTATAATTAAGAACACTATTACTGTCGTTATTCAAATTGTACTTGCCGTATTTCAACTTGCCTGTTTACATTCGGCGCCACCGAAAAAATATGACTCCCCCGAAAGTCAAAAATATTTTAACAATTAATTTGCATTAAATTAATGATGGCGTCAATTGCACTATAATTTCATTAGTTTTTATATTTTTAAATGCCAAAACCTAAAGAATATTTAGTGATTTTAGGAAAGCCATTGTAAATGCACTTTAGAAAGGAAGATTACAAGTAGAAGTTGCGCGTTTTTTCAGCGTGTCTCGACAACATGGAATAAAGTTTTAAATGAAAACGGAAATACATCGAAAATAAGCCCCAAAGTGGCAAACGGAAAAAATAAAAAAAAACTCAGCTTGCAATGTTCACTGTAATAAAAAAAATGATATCTACAAGTGATTGTCGTATGTTGACTGTAATATTAAAAAATGGTTTAAAATAAGATTACGGTATAGATTACATGTTTTAACTGTCAAACGACGCTCAAACATCTTTAATTTACATTGCAGAAGACCAGCAAAAAAGCATTTATTATCTGCTAAGAATAAAAATTTTGGAGTTGAATTTTTAAGACGGTACAAATCGGGAAAAGTGTAGAGCTTTAATTTAGTATCATCTGATGGAATCGTGTATACTTGACGTCATAAAAACAGAAAATATTATGTTCGATACCAAATATCTTCCGCCAAACATGAAGGCGACAATGTGATGGCATGCAATTGTTTTTTACTCGGCGGAATAGATCCCTTGGTTCGAATTGGTGGAAATATGGATCAGTTCATGTATACCAATATATTAAAGGCTCATATGCTATCATACGTTAAAAAAATCATGCCTGCACTATGGTAGTTTTGACCTGAAAAACAAATCCAAGTACGTATGAGATTATATGTAACACAGAAAAGTCAAGGCTCTAGCGTGGCGAAGCAAAAATCCCAATTTGAATCCCTCAGAACAAATGCGAAAGCAGTTAAAGAGTACACTAAGATACCATAATTATTCAAGTAAGGCGGCTTTATACGAAGCTCTTAACCCTTTCCGGCACAGTGTTACCTGGTCGTCTTCACCTAAAGTTCCCCCTGTTTAGGGACACAAAAACTCCGTGAATGTTTCAAAAACTACTCTAATGGCTATTTTAAATCTTTCTTATGAGTTCTAGATGGCAGCACCACAGAGATCAAACTCTACTGTTTTTAAATAATAGGTAAAATATTTTACTGTAATACGCGCTTCACAGCAATGCTCTTCCCACTGCACTTATCAATGATGTACTTGTTCGGTGTTACCACTTTGGCAACAGCTGTATAATTAAAGGCTATTTCCATGAGTACTTGTAGTGTAAGTCACAGGCTACGATTTTCGGCTACCAGTATTTTAGTACGAAAAAATGTGATTTATTTTATCGGCACATTCTCATTAATTGAATAAGGCCAAGCAGACTTTTCGAAAATAACGGTGGCAAACAAGCATAGCAATTAAAAGGGAATGTGACTTACACTACAAAACCCATGGAAATAGCCTAAAATGGTTTGTGCAATCTTTACAAAACTATATCTGTATACTCCTCGAGGCCTAAATAGATTGCCTATTTTTTCTTTAAATTCCAACTTTAAAGAGTAGTGCGCCGGAAAGGGTTAAGGGAAAATGGAGTGATTCTGTTGCCACAATTACAAAATTGGTACTAAAAACGATAAAAAATATTAATATCTCAAAAATAAATTGAGATACAGCTTTCAAACAAATTGCATTTAAAAGAACATTTTTTTCTCTGTACGACGGTGTAAAATTTTAATATGTGCAATGTTTAGAAGTATTAAATTTGCAGTAGCGAAAATTGCAAAACCAAAATTGCAGGGGAAAGTGTTTCCATTCGCAAACGTATGTGTTACGCACATATTCGTTTGGCCTTTATAATATAGATTATGGGGTTCAGGACTAGTTTGCTTTGAAGTGGGTAATAAATTAAAAATTTTAAGTAATAAAAATAATATTTAAAAATTTTAAATTAAAATTTTTAAGTGGGTAATTAAATTTGATCAGATTTATTTTACACTTAATGCCTATGTATTGTGAGACTGCCATAAAGGAGAGAAAATTACTATATTTGATTCATTACTGTATTTGATTATTATTCAGTTAAATTTTTTAATTACTATTTTAAAATTAAAATACTTTTGCTCTATCCTTTTTCTGATTTTTTTGGGTTTCACATTATTTTTTATCAAATGAGAGTTAATTTACTAAATTTAGTAAAACATTGCTTACGATTAAATAAAAAAAGGATTGATTTTAGTACTTTGTTATTGTTTTTTATTAAGTCAGTTATTGTCTTTGTCAAAATTCTTTTGAGCACTACTGTATATCTAGCTTTATAAATAATCAGATCTTTTTGCAATAGCTTTTACACATGTTTTATGCAAAAATTCATGAATACAAAATTTATTACGTTACACATATTAAATTTCGTAATACAGAAATAATTAGACAGTACACTTTATCATGGGATACCATTGAATTAATTATGTAGGATAGGATTTATGGAGAATGAAGATGAAGATAGATGAAGACGAATGAAGATAGATATTAATGAAGAAAACTTTCATTAATATCTTTTTAAGTTTGATTTGATTTGCATAAAATTCGAAAATAATTGACAGAATTCTGCAAAGATTTTTTGTATTAAATTTCAAACAGTTCGGTTTGATAGTTTTTGAGCTATTATATGCTGATAGATGGAGAGACAAGCCAACGTACCAGACGATGACTATAGATGCATACAAATTCATATAATTATGAACACCCTCATACAACAATAGTTATGCGATTTCCCTAAGAAATATTAACACGATGATCACATATTACTAAAGAGATTTCGAAAAGAGTTTTTAATTTTTAAATAACTAAATATATACTTCTAGATCATAATTATAATATTCACCCTTTTGACTTGATAGGTGATTCCCACTGGCTATTAGTGCCCCGCGTAAATGCGTTTAACTGGCCCCAAAATGCTCTTGACGCCAGTATTTTAAACTAATTACCTTCGCTTTATCTTATGGCCAAATAATCTGTTATAAAAATGGCGAAATAAACTGTAAGATATTAGTGGTGTCCAAAGCACTTGGCGCCCCGATTGACGAAGGGCACCTGGCAATACTAGTGATGACCCTCGAGTACAAAAAGTTAAAAATGCTTATAAAATCAAACATTTAAGGGGGCTCAGGGCTTGAAAACTTTTCAAAAAATCGATTTTTTATGATCTATTTTGATTATTTAATTAATTCTGAACTCAGTGCAAAAAACCGAAAAAAAATATTTGCATTTTTAACGGAGTTATAAACATTTATGTATCAACACTTTCATAGCCGCACCCATATAATTTCAACTTTAAGTCGCGTTTTCTCAAAACTTGATTTTGACGACTAACACCAAGATTTAAAAAAAACTATTTGATGAAATGGCTTTTTTTTTTTTTTTTCATCCGTATAACATCATTATCTATAGAATGAATTAATATATTTTAGATAGTTTAATATTTAGGGTATTCTTAAGAAAAAAAATTGTATTTTTTAGGAGAGTTTTAAATTTTTAAGTTTGAGAGTTTTTTTTAATAATGTTGTTTTTGAGTGATAGTTATATCCTTAATTCATTCTATAGAATAAAGTTTCCTGACCATTTTAAAGCAAAAATTAGATTCATAAGTCAATTCAACGTTAAGATATCTTGGTGTTGGTGATATAACATATATATATATATTTTAAATTGTGTTATATAAATTTTGCTATATTTTTTATTATATTACATTGAAGTATGTAATTTTATAAGATTCATTCATTTTGTAATTTTATAAGACTACAAACATGCATTTAAAATATCAGAAAGTTAAAATTAATTACATTGAATACGTCTGTTTTTATATGGACTCGAAGCGAGAACTCTGTTTACATGTGTTTCCATATCGATCAAGCCCTGAGTCTCCTTAATAAAACTTAAAATTAACTTAAAAAGTTGAAACCATTGATCCTTTTCATTAATTTTAAAATTTTAATGATCCTTGAAAATGTAAATTTATCAAACAATGATCCGGGTTCTAGTTAAAAAAATAAAACTAGGACTTCCCTCAGAGGGATTAGTCTGAGCGATATTGATGAGAATAACCATTTAATAACTTGCGATAAGTAAAGAAAAAGAGATATTACCTTTAATTGGTCATTCAATGTGATAAAATATGAAAATAAGCATATTGAATCATAGAATTACAAAATCCTATATATAAAGTTGCATATACTATTTTTATAAAAGAAAAGCAAACCATATATGGATATAAAATTGGAAATATGCAAAATGTTAAAAGTAATACAGAAAATAAAACACCAAATTTTCCTATATTGGAAATATAACTCTTTGAAATGATGTCATGAGCATAAACAGAAGCTCCGCACCGATTTGAGAAACTATAAATAACATAAACTATTATGTTTGAAGAGAATGGAGTGTATTTTATACGGTGTGAAATCCGTCCGAATAGTTTATAATGTTGAATATCTGTTTTCCACGGATGCATTGGGATTGTCGATAAGAGTTAAGGAATCCTTTTTTAAAAATTTGTCCTAAACGAGCACTTACATCTTATAAGTTACTGTGATGCCAAAGTTATAGTTTCTGACCCCAACAGTATCCTAGAAATTGCAATATTCTCAATAAATTGGGTTTAAAACTTTTTCTAGAAAAAAAAAAAATGTTTAATTTGTGAAATTAAATTGTCGAATGTTTCAGAAATCGTTCATAACAAGAATATTATATCCTAAAAGTTGCCACTAAAAAAAAAAAAAAAAAAAGATTTCAAATTTTTAGTCATATTGACATCAAAGAATTCTCAATTTTAAAACTTTTTTTGCTCGTGCATTGATGATGATTATTGTTCCTACGCAAAATATAGTATATTTTGCAGCAAAGATAGTTACCAACATTTTTTTGCCCACATTATTTTTTAAATCGGCTAGGTACTCCCAATGATAACGAAAAACACACAAACGTTAATGCTTTAAAGCATAGAAATACAGAAACAAAAGCTATTTATCTCCTATTATATACACATAAATTATCTAAATAGTGCTAGCAGATGCATTTTTAAATATACATAGATCAATATAACGCTTCATTTTTCTTTTATTAGTATTTCTTAGTATTCATTTTTCATTTATTTGTATTATTCAGTAAAACACTCACTTTCTTAAGCCCGAACTACGTCAAATTTTTTATAAAAGCGCCTAAGTCCATATAACAGCGAAGTATTATGAAGAGTATTAAATACAACGTAGTAAGAAACTTAGCCAAACGCAAGTAATAAATCACCAAATATTGTTCTTTTCGCCCTCTCTCGAAATGCATTTTTTCCGTACATTTAAAAAACACGATTTTGAGTAATCTGATTTAAAATTCAAAAAAATAAATAAGAGGAAGCAATAATAGCATAAGTCAAAACATTTTATTTTAGCATCAAGGAATTGTATCGTAGTTACACATGTGGAAAAAAGCTGCTTTTGGCCAAAAAACGTTGTCTTCACTAAATTTGAATCCGATTAAAAAAAGTACCGTGATTAATTAAAATGTTATAGGCAGAGCTGCCAAGTCTCCGGCATTTTGGATACCGGTATTTTTAATACAGAAAATCTTTTATTAAATAGGAACATTCTGCGGATTTTAAAAATAACTTTTCCTATAAGAAAATTCTGCTGTGTAATAAGCGGGGGCTTGGCATTTCTGTATAGGAATATTTCGTAACCCCCTTTTTAAACTTAAATAAAGCAACGACCATTTTTCGGGTTCAAAAAGTATTGCTAATTGTTCCATTTTGCATGCAAAGTACTGATTGTAATATTGATACAGCTATGGTGATAAATTTCCAATAATTTTTCAAATCCCATTTATTTCATTAAAAATATAAATCTTTTATTCATTTAGTTTAAAATAAATGGTTTTTAACTAATTTCATAATACTTTTGAAATATCACTTTTCATTGGCCATCTTTTTAAAGCATTTAGAAAATGGCTGTTGTTTTCAGTCAAATATAGACTTTGGTCTGTCCGCATTTTATTTTATTATTATTATTATTTATAAATGGTGGAGAAATATTCATACTTAATCCATAACGTACATAATATATGCCTCTGTTATTACACAAGTCACTTTTTTATTATCATAAAAATTATGTTTTTACTTATTTTTATATTAACTCAATAGGAAAAATTTTGTGCTTTGAGCAATAGATGTCCGCATTTCATTTATTTATTTATTTTAACAAAATTCTTTGTATTGAGAAGAATTTTTATTTAAATAGGAAATCCAAATGTCGCTGTTAATAAAGAAGAAAGTTACAAAAAAAGTTACAAAACGAGTAGACGCATACTATCAAATATAGAAAAACGACGAATCCAAAAAAGACGTCGTATGAAATATCATCTTTGAAAGCAAAAAAACGAGGTCTGATTATCGAGCCTACTGAATACAAAATGTGCATTACATAAAAAAAAAATTACTGCAAATATTGATTTTTTTTTCTTTTGTGCAGTTTTGGCTTCGGAAGGTGCGCTATGTTGCAAAAAGATGTAAGCGACTATGAAAACACACTTGGTAAACGTTCATGCTCAGTTTTACAATAAATATGGCACATATATGCCCTATATACACCGAGGTACCTAATTGGTGCCAAAATGGCGTTCAGTTGCCTAACATGCTGGTTATCATATAAATGTTATAATAAATTGTTTGTTCTAAAAATATTATCATTTATTGATTGTTATTTCTTTTTTTTAATAACAGAAAATGTTTCGTTTATTCCTTTTTTTCATTTTGAAATAAATAAATAACGTGTTATTATAGCATGCTATATGTATCTGGTAATCAAAACGATGTTTTCACCTAGTTGGCATAAAATATCTCGCCAAACCCGGTGCTTATATCTCTAGTATATTATCTCAAGTATTTTATTTATGTATACTATAATTGTTTTTACATACCACTTACTTCTTCTTGTATATAAAAATAGGTAAGTGGCTCCTTTATGCAGTATAAATCTTTAAAAAATAGCCCCCTTTGCCCCTTTTTGGATCGAATTAAAAAAAATCAATGTCTAATTCCAGTATTGCTCCCAAGTATGCATACATATTCCAAATTTCAAAGTTGTATACCAACAGGAAATTGATGAAAAATGGGAAAAGATGTCACATATGCACCAGGGTACATAATTGGCGTCAAAATGGCATTATTTTACCTCAGATGGTAACCCGGCTTTATTTATTTATTATTTGTTTATTTACTCATAAAATGTTTATTTACTTTCATTTCCTTTTTTTAATTATATAAAATATTTCTTTTTATAGTTATTAATTATTATTATTATTTTATTTACTGTAAGTTCTTTTTGAAAATGGAAAATTATTTAAAAATGTGTATGTAAGCGTTATTTGAAAACGGAGTTTTCGCCAAATGAACTTTGAAAAAATTTGCGCCAAATCTGATGCGCTTGTGGTATCCGTGCCGAAAAATTAGTGACCAGAATTGATTTCCACACTATAAGTTAAAAGAAAACATGCAATAAAAATAAATATAAAGGGAAAATGATGTCATAAAAGAAACTTTTTTTTAAAAACGCAATTGTTTCTAATTTTCAGACGCGAAATATGTAAAACATTCTTTTAGCGATCAAAAAATGCTATTAAGAGACTATCACAAAATCTCAAAATCAAAGTTTTTATGACATTTCTTGATTATAAAAAAATAACAGTTTTATTTTCCTGCATGATTAAATTTTAAAATGTTTTATCGCATTCAATATTTTTGAGTGCTTTAATGATTACTATTTACTCCATGTACTGATTCGGTTATCTACGAAAATATCCAGCTGGTGAAAATCACGCACACCAAATTTCTGTGACGCATGCAAATAAATTGTGCTTTTTTATCAGTTTTTTTAATATAACTTTTAAACTATTTGGAACTAATTTTTCGTATGTAGTGCATTCACCAGATTACTTTCATAGGTACCTATTGGTACAAACAGAATCAAAATCCGACAAGTACTTTTTGAGATTTGCTTGACGAAAGAATTTTTTTTGAGTTTTAATATCGTTACGTATCTCTGAGTATAAAGACTTCGCTTCGCTCAGACAATTACACCATTAAAGTGATTTTTAAACGTTATTATACTCAAATTTGCTTAAATGCTTACAAAACTGAAAAATGATATGAGTTAGTACAGTTGAAAGCATTAGGTTTATAGAAATGTTTTCAACTTAAAAGGTTGTGTGAAAATATTTTCCTCTAAACAGCTTTGATTTTCAAACCAACTGAATTTTTTTAAATGAGCTAAAAAACTCTCAAGCCGGGAATGAAACCCAGGCCTTTTGCATACATCGACAATGCTATTCCGTTTAAGCTAAATGGGCTGACAACAGGCAAGTATATTTCACTCAGATTTCTTCGCTCAATTGGAAAAAAATCAATTCCTATGATAACTTTAATAATCAATATGATTGTTTTAAAAATAATAATATAATTTTGATTTTACTAATAGGAAGTACAATATTGTTTCAATACAAATTTTAAATATAACGAAAAGGCATTAAATTTAATTAAAACTAGTTGGATGTACCAATCCCAAAACTTTCTTCTATTTCATACATACATTTTAATATTAAAAAAATAGTTACTCATTTTAATGCTTTAATAATTTTAATTCAATATCTTACCAACTTTGATTTTCATCTTAAATTTCTGCTTCAATCAATTAATCGGAGTAAAAACGAATTTCCGTCTCTGCACGAGCCGATGGACAATAGAATGATAAGCAGATTTTTTTTTTCAAATTCAGGGTGGACCTACTTACCTTACCAAAAAATAATCATATACAAAATGTTTAGTTCAGTTCTAGAACTAATTTCATACACTTTTATGTGGTGCAATATTGAAAATGGCATAAAATTCGGTATTGCAGCGCCCCCTTTCGACGGATTTTTCTCAAATTCAGGGAGGACCAATTAGCTATAGTCATACAGATACAAAAAAATTTTTGTTCAATTCGATACATAACTTCATATACTTTTGGTCGGTACAATATTGAAAATGGCACATAAATCGCGATTGCAGCGCCCCCTTCCGACGGATTTTTTTCAAATTCAGAGAGGACCAACTAGCCATAGTCATACACATACACAAAAACTTTGGTTCAATTCGCTGCATAACTTCATACACTTTTGGTCGGTACAATATTGAAAATGGCACAAAAATCGCGATTGCAGCGCCCCCTTCCGGCGGAATATTTCAAAACTAAAGGAGGACCTGCTTGCCACAGCCAAAAACATTCACAAAAAATTTGGTTCAATTCTATGCATAACTTCATACACTTTTTGATGGTAGTATGGCGACATACAGACAGACACACGGACAGACAGAAATTTTGTAAAAACATGTTTTTTGGAATCTCTGACCCCTAAAACGTATAAATCCGTCGAAAACCGGGAGTCGAAAAAAATTTCGATTACAATACTTTCTTCTATTGAAGATAGAAGAAAGTAAAATTTGCAATTCATGAACAATTCTTATGCAATTTAATAGCAATGTTTTTTATCGATATTAAACGTTGTGATATATAGTCATAATAAATAAAATCTTTTCAAAATTTGTTTAATGAATTCAAATATATTTAATCAATAAATAAAAGATCCTATTTTTTATGATCGATAAATTTTACAGACGACAATGATTTATCACTATCTTTTAAAAGCAAAAGGTAAAGTAAGCATTGAATTAGCTTATTAAAAATAATTTTAAAAACATTTTATTTTTGCTAAATTCTATTTTTATTTTTATTTCTTTTTTGGAAAAAATGAAAAAGTTTTCATTTATATATACACCATATGCAGAATTTAATTTACTTTTAGTTACTTAGTCTCTTGAGAAACATTGTATTGTATTTACAATATTGTAGGGTTTCCAAATTTCTCGTTTAACAAGAACAAAAAAGTTGTATGTCTAGCATATTTTGTGAAACATTTTTTAATACGATCAGAATGTTGTAACAAAACTTCACTGCTTATCAAATGAAAAATGGTGTCTTAAAAAACAAGATACAACTAGGTGAGGGGGACTAACCAAGAAATAAAGCTCTACTGGCTCCACTAAAAACTATTTGGAAATTGCCAAACGGTAACAAAAACAAAACTCCCATTACCATCAAAAGTCACGAAAATATCTAAATTTTCTTCAAGAAAACTTGTATAAAAATCTATCTTTTTTTTAAAAAAAATCTTGTATCTATTTTGCTACGCCTGGTAATTTAGTTTAAATTTCACCCTTTATGTCTATAGGATTCATTAAACAAAGACTTCAAATGTAGCATCATAACAACAAATAGGTTTTTTAAGCAACACATTTAATTTCATCCAATGCTCATAAGACACAAGTTACAGATTCAATATTCTAATACAAATTAAACTTGATCATTCGATTACATTCTTATCACAGTCGTCTGACATCACAAGGCACCTACACACATTGTCTGACGTAAAAAAGGTTTAACCGTCAATAAAATCATTTCTAATGATTTATTAAAGGATTACAATATCAATAAATCACACAATAATTTAGGAAATGATTACAATGTCGATAAATCTCACTTATTCGTCCGAATAGATCGTATGATAAAAGTTAATTGAGTTAAACAGAAAGCACTTGTAGAAATTTTTAATTCATCAATTTTTGTAAATAAACTGAATTGAACGTAAGAAGTTTAGTACAGCCTTGGGAATCAATATGATTTTTTGCGTACCAATAAGCAAAAAATCAGTCTTATTTCAAAATGCGTACCACTGCTGAAAGCTGTTCCGAGTAAGTATTGACGTCTCTAAATTAAAAATGATGCCAAATTTTAACTTTTTAACCTTAAAAATTTAAATTGTGATTCATAAATTTTCTGCTTATTTTGATCTTTATTTTTTATAGATATAATGCCTTATTAGTTGGCATTCATATTTTTAATGTATGCACTATGTAAATTTCGTGCATCTATATTAAATGTATTACATAAATCACGAATTAAAATTTTTTTGTTGATGCAGCGTTTTTAATTTTGAATCATTAGAACACTGTTCTGGTAATAATTTACTTAATTAAAGTAATCCACATACCAAAATTTGGAGGTTTTACCCTTAACAATTGAAAATAAGTGCAATTTCGATCACTTTTAAAATTTTCCATACTTGCTTGACCCTTTTTTTAAAAAAAGCATTTACATCACATAATCTGTTACAAGTATTTACATTTTCAATGTCACCAGCATTTTGCCACCATTATTTTTGAAATCGTGTTGGTAGTTCTAGAAATTACTCCATAAAAACAAAAGTTAATTCTTTGTAACATTTCTGCAACAATTAATGTATTACATTCCATTTTTTAAAGAAAAGTATAATCATTCTTGCTCCATGAAATTTTTAAAAATTTGTATGGCATATTATGCAAAGGCATAAATACACATATTCTATTTGTCGTGATTAGGCTAATTTTCTAGAAACAAATATAAAAATTATTCTACTTTAATTTTTAAAAAACTTCCAATATTTCAAAATATTTGATATAGCATTACAAATTATATTGCATTTTCTTTTACATTTTCTTTGATTCTTGTGAAATTTAATGTAGATTTCGCGAATTTTATTGGTGACATATGCACATATTATAGAGTCGGCATGGAATATTCAAAAATGCACATAACTGTTCAAGAAAGTGGCATCGAATATTTTATAGAGGTAACAAATTCCATTATTTTGCCAAACACAGAATGTTTGTCCATAAACAAGGGAATGGAATGACATTTAGTATTGCACATAAAGTCAAAATAGATACACATAAATTTTGGAAAAGAATGGGTATAAATACAATTTAACATGAAGGTGAATGTAGAATAATATATGAATGGTTCTTGAATATATTAAAATTTAAAGTATAAAATTGACATTTAAAAGAGATTTTTTTAAAAAATGATAGCTTTAGTCGACTTCCAAAGACGGTGGTCATATAACTCGTTTGTATTTTTTTTATATTTATATATTTACGGATATAAATGATTACACTTAAATGATTAATCTATATATATAAAAGAAAGTCTGGATATCGTACTAATCACAGCACAAAAAAATTTACCAAAACAAAAATCTTGAAAATTGGGGATAAAATACTTCTTATAACATCAAGTGTCCCTAAGAAGGGATTTTCGAAAATTCCTGCAAGGGAATTGTAACCCCCTGTTCGGGGGGTAAACAAAAGAAAGAACTTTCAAAAAATTCCTTAAAAATCGGATTTTGTAGTTATTTTTCAATTGATAACATATTTTAATGTATTTTTTAACGATGAATCGAATGTAGGGATGGGCATTATTTATCGTATTAGGATAAATAACAGTGTTACTAGGCTAGAACCTAATATTGCATTAATATGTTACTGAAAAGTCCCTGTTAAATAAATAACACATGGTTCTTAATGACAGCATCTTCCTTCACTTGTTTTAATCAAGATTTCATTTTTTGTACCTCTAAAATAATAATAATATTCATTATAAAGATCTTTATCGTTACTTTTGAGACGTTTACCGAACAATGTTGAATGTCCGGGCTGGGTGCCCGGACAGCGCCCCCCCCCCCTTCCTGCTTGCGCAGACCCATTCACAATTATTTAAAAAAATTGCGTCCCCCCCTTATTAAAACATCCTTAAAAACCCTTATTAAAAAAATCTCACAATTATACACTCTAAAATAAAAAAACCTGTCTAAAACGGAATTTAAAACTGTTTTAAAAGCTTCCGTTTTAGAAGGTTTTACCATATAAAATAAGATATTGTATGTATCCACCAAGTACAGCCCGGACAGCCCCCCCCCTGCTTGCGCAGACCCATTCACAATTATTTAAAAAATTTGCGTCCCCACCCTCTTATTAAAACACCCTTAAAAACCCTTATTAAAAAAAATCTCACAATTATACACTCTAAGTTAAAAAAACTGTCTAAAACGGAATTTAAAACTGTTTTATAGGCTTCCGTTTTAGAAGGTTTTACTATATAAAATAAGATATTGTTTGTATCCAGCAAGTACATCCCGGACAGCCCCCCCCCCTGCTTCCGCAGACACATTCACAATTATTTAAAAAATTTGCGTCCTCCTCCCCTTATTAAAACACCCTAAAAAACCCTTATTAAAAAAATCTCACAAATATACACTCTAAGATAAAAAACTGTGTAAAACGGAATTTAAAACTGTATTATAGGCTTCCGTTTTAGAAGGTTTTACTATATAAAATAAGATATTGTTTGTATCCAGCAAGTTCAGGTTAAAAATTCTGGGCACCCATCCGTTCAAAAAGCTGGTTACGCCTATGCAACCACAAAAGAAGTAACTCCTTAATATTCGCAAATTCAATAACTGTTAGATTTTTCACCAGTTTTTCAATTCAGTTCAGTTATGTAGTTCTTTTCTGTTAGATTTTCCACCCGTTTTTGAAAAAATGTAGTTTTTTACATTACAAAAGAACATTTTATCGCTTCGTAACTGTTTATTTTCAAACGTTTTGTCTGAGGATAATGTTGTTATCGTTAACGACTTTTGATTTAAAGTTTCGTTTCCTGTTTGGTTTTCATTCGCGGTTGTTGAAGAAAAAGGATAAATAAAAAATGATTTCGTCTCTTTTTTATTAAATATCAGAAAGACTGAATTTGAGATTTGTGGATTTGATTTCTAAAGGGCTCTTCTGGGGGGGGGGGGTCCCTGTAGGACCATTTTTTGGGAGGAGGGGCTGGGGGGGGTGTTTCTCATTTTTTGATGTAATATGTCTATCGAAAGCTTATGCTTCATACATTACAAATCTAGCATAAAAAATTTTCTCCCGTTATTCTGGGTTACGTTACGGACCCATAATGGGTTGAAATTTAAATTTCTTAAACTTCTTCGAGGTTTTTTTGCCAAATCGGTATCAGAAAAAAATTGTGCCAACGTGATGTGTGTATGACATCTGCGCCATATAAATATTATTGTCTTTTTTATTGCAATTTTTTTTATGTAAAACAATATGCATTATTTTTCATGCATAATTGCGCATTAAATGAAAATTGTAATGCAATTTTCGTAGTAATACTTTATAATAATGAATAAAAAAAACACATTATCTAAAAGTATTTCCTGCACAATAAAATGTTTCCTGACGATTACAAAAAAATATGTCCTGACAATTCAAAAAATAAAAACGTAATTGTCCAAGTTTTCATTTCTGTCGACACTCCAAAAATGTCACTTTTTTTAGGGGGGGGGGGGTGAAAATTTTGTGGAAATAAGTCTTATTTTTTATTTATGTATGGATCCATATAAAAAAGTATGAGCTAGTGAACTTTGGAACCATTTTAATACAACTCATATTCCAAATATTAAAATAATTGAGAAAAATTATTAAAAAATTATTTTCAATTTAATCATTTTTATACTAAGTAAATGCAATTAAATTTCTTATAAATTGAATCTGGAATGTTTAGATACGATTTTAATATTTACAAAATATAAAATACAGTACAATATATTAGGTTTACAGCTTTCTGAAAGACATAAAAATAGTAGGATAAAATTTAGATGAGTTCAAAGTATTAGAATATTTTATTTTGCGCAACAATATTACCTTATTAATATGAAGTAAATGGTAGTTAATTTTTTGTAGCACCCTCTTTTGCTTTCATAACAGCGTACAATCGATCTTGCATACTATACATATCTGCTATTAAGAAACTAGTAAAAAGAAAACTGAGTCTGGAAAAAATTTCATTCTCTACCATCTGTCCTATCTCACAAGTTTCTTTGTCCTATCAGTTAATATTTGTTTTATGTTTTGCAGCTGCTCTAGTAGTGGCAGCACGCATTGACTTGCTGTACGAAAATTCTGTAATGCATTTCATCTCAGATTTTAAAACATCAACAGTGCTGATTGAGAAAACGCGGTATACGGAAAATGGATTTTTGAAAAATTCGTTTTCCTCTTTAATGTTAAAGAAAGTTTTCTTAATATGTTTTCTTGTACTTTCTAATTTTCCTGCTTTTCGTATTTCCTATTGGATACATTATTTTATATTCAAAAATATATGTGCCTATAGATATTTTCTTAAATGTTGTTGCCCCACCAGTGGCTGAGAGATTCTGCCCTCAAAACTGGTAGACGGCAGGCGCTGGATTAGAACAAAACCCAATCGCGGTCGTTAGCCCAATCATTCGGAGTTTTCCGTGGTTTTCTTCCAACTTTGGATTTCCTTGCGTAAATACGGGTTGGGTTCCCTTAGAAAGACCCCCCCCCCCTTCCTCCACGGAGGGCACCACCTTGGGGGCCCATATCCCATGTGTTGTCCGTTTGGGAGCATATTTAGCAATTGTTTATAAATTGTTTATTGTATCCTGTTACAAAAATAACAGGGTGTTGGAACCTGTTACCAGCGCTACTGTGGAATGATGTAACCTGTTAACCAAAAATAACCATATTTCCCATCTCTAATCGAATGGTACTAACCAAATTATTTTAAACCCAGTATTTCATGAGATAATTCAAATTTTCCTAATTTGGCGATGCCTTCGGCGAAACACCTGAAATTTTCAATCTCTATTTTATTTATTGTTATTATTCCCTTTTTAAATATATGTATGTAACTGGTATTAGAAAACATGTTTTCTGCCAAATTGGCATCCAAAAAGATTGTGCCAACGTTGTGCGTACCATATGTGGCCTTCAACATAGCACTTTTATTAAAATTATTTAAAAATGAAGAAGAAGAAAAATCTATAATCAGAATACGTCTAATTAATTCAGTTATGCTTTGGTACAAAATTATCTACAGTTGTTGTAACTATAATCGTAAATCACAACATTCGTGCATTTAAACCTCTTTAAATTTATATCATTCTGACTCAATTACGGCATTTATTGAGCAGAGATATTTAAAAGTAAGATTCAGTTTCATAAATATTTAATGATCAGTATTTTTATGAGGTTACATCTATCTATTTTTACTTTAACCATATAAACTTTTCTACCAAAAATTGAACCGACTTCAAAAACTACTGCAAAGTGAAAAATAATATTTTAAATAATAGTGATAAGAAATTAAATTAAGAGCGTAGTATTTACCATGTGTATTATTATATTTATGTACATTAATTTGATTTTTTGGAGTCGGTGCCAGCCAAGCCATATCACATGTAATTTTCAATAGCCACACATCTTAGTATCTACGAGTTTTTTTAACGCTTTAATATTTAGTTATAAAAATCAACCTTTTTCTTTTACGATTTTCATTGGATACTTAATTTTAACTTTGAAGTTGGCTTGGCTGGCACCGACTCCAAAAAATCAAATTAATGTACATAAATATAATAATACGCATGGTAAATACTACGCTCTTAATTTAATTTCTTATCACTATTATTTAAAATATTATTTTTCACTTTGCAGTAGTTTTTGAAGTCGGTTTAATTTTTGGTAGAAAAGTTTATTTTTCACTTTTTAGTTAAAAGTTTACTTTTTTTTAATTCGGTTAATAAAAATTATAATACGGTACAAAATAGTGTAAATTATACACGTACGTCAAGAGGGGGTTCGAAACCACGCTCTCTTTCGAGAACCAGAGCTTAAATCTTGCGCCTTAGACCGCACGGCCTACTGACTGTACGTATACCATCCTGACTGCACTCCATTCGGCGAGCTTATTCAACGTCCATGTTACTTTTAATTAGCAAGAAATTCCTAACTTTATTAGTTTTTGCCTAGTTACTAGAAAAGTACTAAACCAATTTCGATGAAATGGAAGTGGTTCCAATTCGAGTAACCTCTTTAATTTAACGCAAAAACCAAATTATTCGTTTGGATAATTTCGGAGTAATCAGTGAACATACATAGAAAAAAAATACATACGTGTCGAATTGATAACCACCTCCTCCTTTTTTGAAGTCAATTAAAAACTATAATACGGAAAAGACTATCGTACACACGTATGTCAGTAGTGGGATTCGAACCCACGCTTTCATTCAAGAACAGATTCAAATCAGACGCCTTAGACCGCTCAGCCATCTTGACTGTATTCCGTTCTGCGAACTTATTCAACGTCCATGTTACTTTTAGTTTACTAGACATCACTAATTTTATATGTTTTTGCCCAATTACTAAAAAAATACTTAACCACTTTCGATGAAATGGAAGTTGCAACAATTCGAGAGTAACCTCTTTCATTTAACACAAATACTAGTTTAATCGGTTGGATAGTTTCGGTGTAATCGGTGAACTTGCATAAAAAAATACATACGTGTCGAATTGATGATAACCTCCTCTCCTTTTTTTAAGTCGGTTAAAAATTTAAAATACGAAAAAAAACACTGTATATTATACACGTATGCTAGGGGCGGGGTTCGAATCCAGTTCTCTTTCGAGAACCAAAGCTTAAATCAGCCGCCTTAAACCGCTAGACTATCCTGGCTGCAATCTATTCGCCGAGCTTCTTCAAGGTCATGTTACTTTTCACAAGTCTATTATTTTAGTACTCTTTCACTGATAAAGTATTGAATCAATAAAAGATCTCTGATACTCTGTGCTAACGAATACAAAATATTCTTAATAGCAAAATTAGTATTTAAATTGTAAAATACATATGTAAAAATTATAAAACGGAAAAGGTTATTGTATACATGTATGTCAGGAGTGGGGTTCGAACCTACTCTGTCTCTTTCGAGAACCAGAATTTGAATCTGGAGCCTTAGACCGCTCGGCCGTTTTGTCTGCACTCCATTTAGCGAGCTTATTGGACACTTTTAAATAGCTAAAAATCACTAATTGTATTAGTTTTTGCCTAATTACTAAAAAAGTACTAAACCAATTTCTATGAAATTGAAGTGGTACCAATTCGAGAGCAAGCTCTTTCATTTAACACCAAAACCAAATTAATCGGTTGGAAAGTTTCGGAGTAATTGGTGAACATACATAAAATAAAATAATACATACGCGTCGAATTGATAACCTCCTCTCCTTTTTGGAAGTCGGTTAAAAATGCAAATTGTTATTTCGTTTCGGTTGTTAATAACTCGAGTCCTGCAAAAAGTATTTTTATGGAATAATTTTTTGGAAGCATTTAGCATGTTTCATATTGTTTTATGTTACTTATTTATCAAATTATGGGAGAAAGTTCAATAATCAGTAAAACTCATTTGTGAAACGTTACTCATTTTTAAAAAAAATCTACTGCACGTATTTTGAAGGAACTTGCATTATAAGTTAGATAATTTTTCAGGGATGGTTTTAGTACATTGGATATTGCATATTGTTGAATTAGAAAGTTTGTCAGTTATTTTGAAATGAATTTCTATTATCACGTAAACCCGATTATGAAAGATCAGTTTTTATAAAAACTATTAATAGACGGATTTTGATGAGACTTACATTGTTAGTTAGATAAATTTTCAATGACAGTTTTTGTAAATTGCATAGGGCTATGTCGTTCTATAATAAAATCTACTATAAAAAACCAAAGATTCATTTAGATAGGCAGACTAGCGTAGCGGGCAACGCCTGCTAGTAGAATATATAACAAATTAACGTATTGTAATTATATATTTCTTTTAATTTCTAAGAGATATAAAATGAAAATTTTAAAAAATTTAAAAAATAGTTTTATTATACTTTTTACATTTTTCGGCCATATCCGAGATTTATAAAAACAAATAAGAAATTTCTCATGTAAATGTCCGATTTTTTTTTCAAATGGTCTTTTAAATTACACACATTGTTATTTTACGTTAGTGTATGAAATATCATTTATCGGAGTATATTAATCAAATGATCACTATTGGGCCTTCAGAAAATGCCTGCCCTTCTGCATGGTCTTCAGAAAATTTAAATATATATATATATATAAAAGAAGCAAGTAGTTGATGTTAAACAATCACAGCTCTCGCAATAGATCATCTAAAAAAATTTCAAGATTATTTTTTTTCTTTTATGTATATTATCCATTCATTATAAAAGTAACAATAGAGAATGTAACACGCAAAATGTCTGTAGGGACAATGTTTTGAATAATGTTTCTTTCAAAACAACTTATCCTTTAATTATTAAATCCAAATTGTTAATTTATAATTATCTTATAATTTCCTTACATAAATGGTAGCACCAATAAATTTAGAAAAATAAATTATTAAAGGAAGTTATTTATTTTATAAACATGTAGTGGACAATTGCACCTTATTCTTAGTAGTTAAATTTTATGGTGCAATTGTCCACTACATGTTTATGAAATATATTAATGCTAGGTTAAATTATGGACTTTAATTTCATCTTTAAATGTTTCAAGGCAGAGAGATTGAGACTTGGCCGAGAGATTCTTTTAGTCTTTTCATTATCATATTTTCCTGAAGACGGCCGCAGAAGACGGCGCGAAGCGTTTATATTTTTATTTTATTTTAATTGTATAAGTTCATATTAAAGTTCTTGTTTTGTGCACCATTGAGCAATGTGTTGTATTTTTAATAAATACATTCTTAGTAGTTATCTATTTTAATCAAATTAAAAAAAAATTTAAATTTAAATTTTAAATAAATATATTTAAAATAAGAAATTTTAAATTTAAATTAAAAAAAATTAAATAAAATCTAGAATTCTATTTTTTTTAAATGCGAAATTAAGAACATTTAGCGGAGGTATAAATAACATTTTAAATTTCTAAAAGCGAAAAAATGTTCAAAATTAAATTTAAAATGATGAGTCATACATAAATCGAAAAAAAAATGAATTTCAAAAAATACTATGATTGTCAGATGAATGAAAGCCAAGCAATATAAACCCTAAATTGTAAAAAAAAAAATACGAAATTTCTTCTTATTAAATCCATTTTAATTAATAATTTATCTTATAATAATATGATAATTTCAAGTTCTGGCATTGGGGTTCAAACTAAGAACTTCTTGTTTACTAGCAAAATGCTTTACTTCCAAGCTATGATGGTTACACGAAAGACGTTGAAATTAAAGTTCTTTAAAATTTTAATCGAAAAAATGAAGAAATGTCAAAAATTATTGAAAAAATTAATTTAATTAAAAAAAAGCTTTTTAAAATTTTATTATTTGGCATTTGGCACGAGGTATTCAACCGTAAGTACATAAAGTTTAAAAGGTGTCTGACTAAAACATTTAATTTGAATATATTTTGTGACAGGCAGGAGATGGAGACAAATAGGGTTAAATCACATAAGTGAAATCCTAAAAAATGTAGCACAAGAAGTGTGTTAAAATTGCATTCCGATATTGGAGCCAAATTTAACACAACACGGTGTTAAATAAAAGCCTGTAAAACTTTTCCTAGAAGAGAAGAAAGACATTGTAAAATATTTTATGGTAAATCCATATTTAAAGTTTATGAGGCTATTTTACACAATGGGTGCAGGTATAATGTCTTATAAGTCAATATGCTTAGCAAAGATATTTATGATCGCATAATGCTAAACTTTACATTAAAATATGATGGTTTTTTTATTAATTTCCTAAAATACTTTTTTTTAAACAAAGACTCTTTATAAGTACGTAATTCTCTTAATTAAGATGTGTGCCTACGTTCAAATGCTCCCCCCCCCAAAAAAAAAAAAAAAAAAAAACAATTTCTAAACATTATTTTAAAGCAAAGTTCAAACATTTAGGATTTGAAAAAAGCCTTACTTTTGGTTCAACGATAATTTAAAGCAAAGCAATAGCCAAAAAAGAAACTGAAAATGAACTTTGATTCCGGAAGTGAACATTTCAAGGGCCACAGAAAGGTAAACAATACATTTAAAACACAAACTAAGTAATATATTAAAAAATGTATAAACTTCTACAAATAGGGTGAATTTTAAAGTTGTAAATTTTGTATATAATTTTTTGTGCTCAATCAAAATTTTAATTTGCGTTTTCTAGAAAACTGCGTTTTAAAAATTGTGTACATTTAAGAAAAACACTTTTATAAAAGTGTTTACGATAGTGAAATAATATTATGTAACATGTTTCTGCTCATCTATTGGTCTGTTATGCAGTAAAATATAGCTTCTCAGTTTGTATATATTATTTTAAGAGCTTTTTTATGCATACTAAAAAATGTTTTATACATAAAATTTAATATATTTTATTAAATTTAAGAGGTATTGCAAAGATTTTGTTTCATATCATAAGTAAGTGGTTTGATATATTTGAACATTTGATATAAGAGGGTTGCTACTTATATTTCTGGCCTAGTAATGAAAACACAAATATTTATGATCAATATTGAATTTATTGCTTTTTAAAGTATTCTCCATGAGAATCAATACACTTTTACATCCGTTTGAATCAATTTTCGAAGCACTGTTTCTACTCCTATGGAGGTAACTTCAAACATGTGTTTTGAACGCAACTACCGCTTCTTCTGTCGTCGAAAATCATTATCCACGTAATTTATTTTTGATGTGCGGGAATAGAAAAATGTTATTCGGTGACATATCAGGGCTCTATGGCTGATGACCCATCAATTCGATGTTTTCACCTTTCAGAAATTCCTTTGTTTGAGCCGATGTGTGAGAACTCACATTGTCATGATAAAAAATTATTCGCCTGTTATAATGTTTTTTTTATTTTTCTCCGAAGACCTCTGGCAAATAAATTGCCGAGTATCATTCAGAACTGACTGTCTTTTGTTGTTGTAATGCCACTGTCGCCAAGAGACCGCTAATATCGAAGAAGCAGGCATTTTTTTGCTTCGATGTGCTTCTTCCTCGAACAACTTTTGTTGGATTTGGCTCATCTTTGAAGACCCATACACTCGATTGCTGTTTTGTTTCCGACTCATATGCATAGATCCACAATTCTACAATTCGTCACCTGTGTAGATGTTATACACAAATTTTGATGCATCTTGAACGTATCTGTTTAACATTTTCTTGTCGCAATCGATACAAGCTTTCTTTTGAGCGTTTGTTAGATTATGCGGGCTCCAACGCAAACAAATATTTTTTACTAACAAATATTCAGGCAATATATTACTGATGCCTGTCATACTAATGTCCATAGATTTCTCAATATCATGGTATGTCACATGACGATTTTGTTTTATCAGTTCAGGCACAGCATCGATATTTTCTGATACAACAACCGATTTTGGAAGACCTTCACGGAATGCGTCCTGGAGCGAACATGGAACGCGAATGAATTCGTTATACCAGTTTTTTACAGTACTTTAAGATGGTGCTTTATTGTTACATAAAAAATTAAGTTCGTGGAAATACTCTTATCTTGACAATCTACGTCGAACTTTATGATAAATGATCGCACGAAAATGTTCACGAGTCAATTTCATTTTTTGTACAAGATGAATTTTTCAATTTACTACAAATAACACAAATCAAACTAAAGGGGCAAATTGTTCTGGAGAATTTGTGGTAAAAAGTGTCAAATTTTCAATTGAAATAGTCAGCTGTTGCCTAATGACACTCCTTGTTTCCAAGGCCAGAAATATAAATAGCAGCCCTCGTATTTGATATATTTGAATATATATATATATATTTGAAACATGCATTTGAAAAGAAGAGAGAGAGATTGAACAGATTTCATTATAGAAGGCTTGGCGTAAATGTATTTCTTCACAAAAATTTGACTAGGTATTGTCTAAACTTGAAAAGTCAATTAAAACTACCATTAAAAATTTATTTGATTTCATAGTTTTATTGCCTGTTTTAATTAAAAAGCATGTGTTAAATAAAAATTTCATATTAAAAAATGTGCCCCGAAATTAGGCACATACCTTAATCATGTTTAATTTAAAAGCAATAAAAGTTGAGCACTTTAAGAGATTCGCTGAAATATTTATTCCTTTCGAGCAATAGATATGTTCACCAATGTGTACTGATTTTAATCCTATGCATAAAAAAAATTACCTAAACCCACTACATCTATTGCTTATTGCTGAAATAAAGGGTTAAAAGTAGAAATTATTTATAAACAATTATCTGATTAGAATGAAACAAATATTACCTTTTTTCTGCCGATTTTAGAGTAAAGTTAGGACTGGTTAGTTAGTTTTATCGTTAGGAGTCAAAAGGCAATCTTGATTTTTTTTCTGTTAGCATATTATAGGCTTATTTTTCTCTATGACTGTACAATGATGTTAATGTATCACCTTTGCTTTATTTTTTTTATTGTTTACTTTTTGCGGATACATAAAAAGGTAAAATTGTATTTATTTAAAAATTTCTCAGTTTTTTTTTTTTTCTTTTTCTTTTTCTTTTTTTTTTTTTTTTTTTTTTTTTTTTTTGGAAGATGAAGGAAATAAATGACAACTTCCAAACTTTGGGAATTCTATGTTTATATGCAAAGTATCGATTTCATCGATTTTTATTTTTATTTCTATTATTCCTTTGATTTTTATAACATTTCTAATTTTTCCCCACATCCACAAATTTACAATAAAATTACTATGACATTTTTCTGAATTTTTCTATTAATTTTTTTAATCAGAAAGCAGAATTAAATAAGATTAATTTTAAACACATTAATAATATGTGATATAATTACATTTTAATTAATTTAGTAGTTGCGATACATAATATATTGTCCTCAAAGACAAGCTCAAGTGCCCAAAATAAAATCAGAATTTACTTTGTATTTATGAGAGAGGGTGTTTTCTTTTGCAGGCAATTTATGCGGACAAACTACGGTTTTTGTACAAAATATTGCGGAATGCACATAGCTATGCAATCGTGGAACATCGATAATTTTATTAAGATCATAAATTTATTTGCTTCCCATGTTACAATCAATTTGACGGTATATAAGAATGTAGCAGGATTTTTAGTACTGTCTATAAAAGGAAAACAGAAAAATATAACTTTACAAAAGACGTTGCCAAATAATGTATTTTAAATTCTATCGAATATACAAAGTAACTTTATAGCAACATTTCGAACATATTTTGTGATGTAAAACTTGATTAATTTGAATTCTCAAAAAAAAGAGAGGTTAAAGTACTTTGTAAATTTTGTCTAGATAACTAACAATTTTTAAAAATATTGAATGCTTATTTATGACCGTCCGGGATACATTTCAAAACAATTTTATTTATTGAGTTAAATTTCTCAAAATTTTTTATGGTTGATCATATCAATTCTAAACAAAATAACCTAAAAAAAAACCATTCATAATTTGAAGAAAAAAAAATATTAGTAAAGTGAAGTAATTTAAAATAATTGAATTTGAAATATTATTTGATGAAATTCAGTTTGTATTCATTTTATTAAACACAAATGTATAAGCTTTAATTTTGATTCAGTATTTTAAATTATTTATATTTAATTTTTTTTTTTGAAGTATAGCAATTTAAACAGGAGAAATGGTGAAAAAACCCATCGTGAGGAAAAATGCAATTTTGTTTGAAAACGTTTTTATAAAAACTGTTGAATGAAAGCCAAATTTTGAAAACAAACCAAAACGAGAAAATAATATTTCATGTTCCAAAATTAAGAGAGAAACATTACCTTAGTAGAAACAAAAATTAAATGTAAATTTATTTTTAGGAAATTTGTAGTTTTTGTGCTCCGGATCCCCTTAGGTGAGTAATAAAAATAATAAATTACAATTAACAAGTAAAATATTAGAGATGTTTCTGTCCTAACGTTTAACAGCTTAAAATGCATTTTTAATAGGGATAAAACAAAAAAATGCATTAAAAATGACCATTAAAAAATGAACATATTATTTTCGCCCCGTACCTTTGTTTCATACAAATTGTACAAATTTCGTAAAAAAATGAGAGACTTAAACGAAAATTACTAGACCTTTAGTTGTGCATATGAATAAAAAAACTACATTTTAAACGCAATTTAAACAAGTTGGAAATTGCACGTGAACGTAGCAAATGAGGTGCGTTCGTACGATAACGAAGTTTTTAAAATATTCAGATCTTGATGTTATAGTAAATAGTACTTCGGATACAGTATAGTAGTCTAAATCTTTTTTGTGTTCCTGTAAATATGCAGGAAGTAATTTTTATTGCACCTCAGCAACGTATATCTTATTCATAAAATGTGAAATAGTTGAATATAATTAAAACACGCCCCAGACAATGTTTCCCCGTATAGCATTATGTAGTGGATTACTTTTGTGTGGCCCTGTAATTTAATAATAAAAATTATTTGCATCACAGATTGTACGGAATGCATATTTTAGTATATATTTCATAGATGCATGCCAATTCTATTATGTTCGAATGAATGTAACATCATTAAAATGCATTCAAAACTTTTTTCCCATTGACTGTAATGTAATGGAATACTTTTGATTGTCCCTGTAAATGATCTATGCACCCGACTTTCATAACATTTGAAATGACACGACAGAATTACGCAATAATTATATGTTTTAAATTTCAAACGATTAAAATGCATTTGAAACTTTTTCCCCATTGACCGTAATGTAACGGAATGCTTTTGATTGTCCCTGTAACTGATCTATCCATACGATTTTCATAAAGTTTGAAATGACTCGACAAAAGTATGTTATAATTATGTATTTTAAATTTCAAACGATTCGGTTGGGTAGTTTTTGCGTTGTTATATGCGGACAGACAGACGGACAGACAGACGGACGGACTGAGCGACAACAATAGGTGCTACGTATTTACATAATTACGAACGCACCTAACAAGGGAGTAATTTTAGAACTGAATGCAGGACAACATGATACTAGTCAATGATAAAGAAATATTTTTTTTTTGTAAAACATATACATATAACACCTGAATATATAAAAACGTATTAAAAGATTGAAAAAAATAATCTAAGACAGTCTTCAATACTTTTAAAATATTAAAATGTATATACAAAAGTAAAAATACTAATAATCATTTAAAAATACAAAATGTAAATGTTACGCCAAGCTTCTTGCAAGGCATCAGCAGTACCAATATCCATTGCATAACAAGCAATGGAACAAATTAAGAACAGTTACAGAACCGCTGTTTGTTATGCAATGAGTATTTGTACTTCAGTAATAGTTTTAATTTCAGATCATTTGAAAAAGAAACGGAACAAACATTTTATTTAAATAAACAATCAAAATAAAAATAAAAAATACATATCGTTTCACAGTCAGTACAAATGACACGCGACAATAAGATGTAAACACAAACTACCCGCTCAATTGTAAAAAATAAATAAATAAATAAATAAATAAAATAGACCATGATCAAAAATAATTTTCCGACTTGGTCCATACCATTCAGAATTTTTATCCCCACCCCATCTAAATTTAATCTAGATAAACAGCTTTAGTACGATATAATTTAATACCAGATTTGTTTGTTTTTAGCTCACAGGCTATCACAGCCTGAGAGCTTATGTGCCCGTCCGTTCTGTATGTACGTTCGTGCGTAACTCATGATAAAAATATCCGATCCACTTGAAATTTTGTATGTAGGTGTAGAAATTTTGTATGTAAGGCGCTTCCCTGATTAGTTTTTGGAGTTCATTCGATATGTATAAGAGGGGGAACGGGGGGCTCATGCCCCTCCCCTTAGTTGATATAAATGGGATTTTCATGCAGAATTAAGTTTTCGTTCAAAATTTAGATTAGGATCATTCTGATGAGGCGATTCCGTGACTGTTATTAGGCGTTCATTGGATAAATATAAATAGGAGGAACGGGGGTTCTAATGCCTCCCCCCCTCTCATTTATATAACTGGGTTTTTCAAGCAGAATTTTCAGATTTCGTTCAAATCTCTGAATAATTTTGGAAGTTTAATGGTGAAGTATAAAAGAGGGGGATAACTCCTTTTAAGTTATATAAATGCTAAATGGGTTTTTATTAAGAATTATCCGATTTGGTCTGAATTTTGGATATAGATTTTTTATATGATAAAGCATGTCTTTGATAGTATAGGAGGTTCAATGATTAAGTATAAAAAAAAGAGGAAAGGGGAGAGCTGTTTCCCCTTCTTAATTTTTTTTTCGAACGGAATTAACCCTTGAAAATATAAGGATTTAATGTACAATTAGTATTTGTAGCCTGTGAGCTCAATGCCATCAGTTTAACTGGGCAGTATTCATTTTATTTAAATTATTATTATGATTATGGTTCTTATCAGATTATAGCCAAAATGTATAGTCAGTGTTATTTGTTTTTAATGTTTTGAAACACCTTTTTCATGTAAAATAAAATCGTTTATTCAAATGTTTATATAAAAGGTGAAGTTCTTAAAATATTCTGATTTAAAAATCTAATGGATTTAATAAACTTTTTATTTTAATTTTTATAGAACTGAAAAAAATAATTAGGAGGTTATATCGTAATGACCAAGCATTACCTTTGATCGCAAGTTAATTAAATTTCCTGCTTCAAAAGATGCACAATCTATCCGAATCTCTACATAGCGTGAAATTAGCTGTTTTTCTCAATGTACGGGTTTAAAAAATAGTGTATTTTTTTATTCGCAATATTTGAATAGAGATCATCCATGCAGAAAAAAACTTCTGAAAAAAAATTTACATACTTTAAAAAAAAAAACTATTACTTTGTAATTAAAACTTTCTCTTGTTTTCGGCTTGATAGATTAATTATTTTTTAATCCAGTTTTAGTATAAAAACAGTAGTGCACGTAACAAAAACTTTTAATATTCTTGTAACTCGTTGCTAATTATATTTCTTAGCATGTTATGATGTTTCAAAAACATATTTTTTCTAAAACACACCCAAAATATATATTAAAATATTTAATTGCTAAAAAGGACGTCAAATGTTAATAAAATACATTAAAAGATCTTAATAATTTGACATGTTTCGATTGAATTTACTCAATCATCATCAGAAAAACAAAATCATATATATTATAAAGCAGAAGTTCTGAAACTTCCAAACGAGTGTTTTCAAAAACTACCCGATGGATCTTTTTGCAGATTATATCATTTGATAGGAAATATTTTTGCGGAGGTTTATGATACAAATATACAGGGATAACTCTGCCTTTTCGTACTAAATGTTGTATTTTTCGATTATTTTTGACGGAAGGGTTGCAACAACTAATTTTTTGGCGATAATTATATTTCAAAAATGAAATGAAATGCTTTCTCTAATGGAAAATAATATAAACATTTCGAAAAAAACCCTGTTAATTCACTGATTTAAAATAAATAATGATAAAAAGAAAAAAATCCGTTTTATGCAAAATAATATTATGAAAGTAAAATTTTTATCTTTAACGAAAAAAAAGAATAATTATAATATTTAAAAAGTAACTCAATGTGAAAGAAAGTTTTGAAGTGACACAATATTTGGCTATTTATTTCTTTTGAGCCCGATTAAAAGAAAACAACATCTCAAAAATTTCATTAGGTAAAACATAAGTATTTTTTTCTTTTTTTTAAAAAAAATTTTTTAATTTAATTTTCCCGTTATGTATTTTACAGAAGAAACTCGCAGAATTAATTTTTTTAAAAAGGCTCTAATTGTCAGTATAGCGTAGCTATGTTTTTTGGCGCCTGGGGCCAGCAAGAAATTTTGCGCCCCCACCCCAATATAGATATATAACAATTTCTCTCAATTTGGCGCCCCTATGCCTCGGCGCCCGGAGCAGACGCCCCCCTTAGCTACGCCACTGCTAATAGTTATTTGTATGTTGTTTGTTCAAGTTTCAATCTACTTTTGTCGCCAATCAACGCGATTCTAAAAAAAAAAAAAAAAACAAGACGGGGTGTTGTTCGTTAGAACTATTTTCTCTCTCTCACTCTTTTAATGAGTGAGAGCATTTTTAGGAAAAAAATTTTACATTTAACTTAAATACATATATAGCAGTTAATACCACAAAAACGAATAATATTTAAATTTTAGGGTAAATGTCTTTCCACATACATAAAGTGTCTCACATAAGTGATGGGACACTTGTGCTTTACAAAAGGAAACTAATAAAATAAATTAAAAAAACATGTACACATTTTTTGTGGGTGTGTTTCATACTTAAATTTAGTAAAGATTATTACATAACATACATTTTGTCAAAATATTAAAATATTAATTTAATAAAAATTCAAATGTTTAGAACGGAGCAAAAAATAGCTCACATAAGTGATGGGACACCATTATATATGCAACAAAAATCGTCTGAAATAAGCAATAAAAATATTTTTTGGGTTTTATTTTTACTTAAAAGCAATTGGCAATAATTTATAAAATCGTCTGCAGTATTTCTCTCCAGTTTGTTTTGGAATTTTTGAGTTTTTTAGCTCTGTGTAGCCATGAATGCTAAACGAAAAGAAACTTCGCCTGAAATTCGAAAATTAGTTATTAATTTGCATATTGAAAGTGGAAAATCTATTAGAAAAACTGCTGAAACAGTTAACTTGAGTCGTTCAACAGTTTTCAATATCATTAAACGATATAAAAAGAATCATATAATTCAGGATAAAAGAAGACCTGGCCGACCATCAAAGCTATCCAATGGAATAAAGCGAATTATCGTTCGAAATATTAAAAAAAAATCCACGAAATAGTGCTTCAAAAGTTGCTGCTGATTTACAAGCATTATATGGAATAATTGTTAATCCTGAGACTATTAGAAGGGTAATTCGATCTGCTGGATATCACGGTAGAGTAGCCAGGAAAAAATTCTTCGTAAGTGAAAAGAATAGAAAACTCAGACTAGCTTTCGCAAAATCCAACATAAATAAGAGTTCTGATTACTGGAATAAAGTTATATTTGCTGATGAGAGTAAATTTAATATATTTGGTTCTGACGGTAGAATCTTGGTGTGGAGAAAACCCAGGGAAGAATTTCGCAAACAGAACTTGGTACCAACAGTAAAACATGATGGAGGAGGAGTTATGGTATAAGGGTGTATGTCGTCCGCTGGAGTTGGTAATCTTGTTTTTATTGACAGTATAATGGATCAGTACAAGTATATTGATATTTTAAAGCAAAATTTGAAATCTTCAGCACGAAAATTGAACCTTCATAACGATTTTAAATTCTACCAGGACAATGACCCCAAGCACACTGCTCTGAACGTTAGACTCTGGCTGCTATACAACTGTCCTGAAATAATAAAAACACCACCACAATCTCTAGACTTAAATCCCATAGAGAATATTTGGCAAGAATTGGAATCAAGAATTCGCAAACACACCATTTCTTCAAAACAACAACTAAAATCGGTGCTTCAAGAAGAATGGGGTAAAATCACTCCAGAAATCACAAAAAATTAGTCGAATCCATCCCAAAAAGATTAAATCATGTTTTAAAATATAAAGGAAATCCAACAAATTATTAAAACCTTTTAAAAAGTAAAATTTTTGGATAAATATTTGATGGAAAAGTAAGTGTCCCATAACTTATGTGAGCCATTTTTTGCTCCGTTCTGAACAATTGTATTTTTACTAAATTAATATTTTAATATTTTGACAAAATGTATGTTATGTAATAATTGTTACTAACTTTAAATATGAAACACACCCAAAAAATTTTTGCACATGTTTGTTTATTTATTTTATTGCAGTTTCTTTTTATAAAGCACAAGTGTCCCATCACTTTTGTGAGACACTGTAGATATTGTAAAGTAATTTAACTGCAACTTTAAAAATTTTTTTTGGCACAGATATCTCATACGCACTACATTGGCGCGATTTGTCTCTTACGCCTACCATATATACATCTGGGTAATTTACTGACGCCAAAGTGTTATTATTTTGCTTGATATGGCAACCTTGATGTTATTGTCTATTTACATTTTTTTTTCCAGTTATATAAACTATTTTAATCTAGGTACATTTGTCATACATGCGACACATTTGTGCGACTGCCATAAAATGGCGATTTTATGCGTCACTTGGTAATCTGGCTGTTGTTTATTTATTAATAATTTTTTCTTTTCTTTTCTTTTCTTTTTTAAAAGATATAAATAGTTTTGTTTTATAATTATTAACTAAACTTTTTAAAATTTATTGTTATTTTCTGTTTAAAATAACAGAAAATAATTGTAAACAATATATGTAACTGGTATTTGAAAAAAAAATTTCTCTGAATCGGCATCAGAAGAAGAAAAATAACGCGCCAATGTGGTGCGTATATGTCATGTATACATTTTTTTCACTATACTACAGTATTTAAACATGCTGTATAAATAACGATTATTGTTTTTTCCAAACATGTTTGGCACAGATATTATATACACACTGAGGTATCTGACTAACCGGTGTTAAACCGGTGTAACTCCAAAACGGTGTTATTTTGCCTGATATGGTAACCCAACAATAGTTGTTTCTGTATTAATAAATTGTTTATTTACTTTCAATTTCTTATTAGAAATTCTATAAATTGTTTTGTGCTATAGTAACTTTTTTTTATTTATTAATATTTTCGTTTTAAAATAACGAAAATAATTTTTAAAAATGCACATTTCTTCGCTATTCTAAAACGAGGATTTTGCCGCATTGGTATTGGAAGGAAATCTTGCAAATCCGGGTTTGTGCCGGAGTTTTTTGTGAAATATGATATTTTCAAATGTAAATTGAGTGCTACTTGATTAACACGTCGGCCAGATTCGCCAAACTATTCAAATTTACATAAATTCATTTTAAATAACGAAAGAACAATAAACATAAATAAAAAATACAAATTAAAAGTCGAATTAAAAAGCACTTATGACGTAAAAAAATACGTGTATCACGTGTAATATCAATTGCTATCATACTTACGATCATCGATTATTGACATTTATTCCTATAATCTGCTATAATTTTTTTCTCGACAGAATAATCAAGTAGTACCGTACATTGTACAAACTCCAGTTAATATTACAAAAATGGAAGTAAATAACTAAATTTAGGTGCAAATGCACACACCCATGTTGTAAGAAAGAGGCACAAATGTCATAAATGCACCACGTTGGGGTGATACATTTCTGGCGCCACTTTAACGGAAACTTCGTTTTCAAATGACATTTACATTTCTATTTTCTGTTTTATTTCTCTATGTTGTAGAGCATAACATTTTGTATGATTTTAAAATGCAAAGAAAGTAAATAAACAGTTCATTAATAAATTAAAAACAAAGCTGCATTACGACAAGTTTGTTTCAATCACGCCAACGTGATGCGTATATGACATCTGTATCAAAAAATGAATTTCACACATTCAAAAAACATTCACCTTATTTTTCTAAGGAAAATTTTATTTAACTTTATTTATTCTACTGCATTCCAAAAACGAAACACTGTAATAGATTTGTCAAGAGCAGATGTACGTTGCAAAATATAATATAATATTGATAGAGGATGTATTAAAGTTTCCACAGATACCCATATCCTCAAGTTGAGAGGTTTAGAGTTCAAAAACTATCAAATGAAAATGAATCACTTGAAAATTGTTTAAATTCAATGGCCAATCTCAGCGATCATAATGCTCCCTATTTTAGAAGTATGGTGAATAGACGATATTTAATTTGCTCTTTTCATAATTGCCTCATTTATCTATCAAACTCTACAATAAATGGTCAACTGAAATATTTTTTTCTTAAAAACCCGAATTTTATCGAATGCATAAGCTGATACAAAAACATAATATTTTATTATTATTTTAATATATTTTGGCGTCAACGGGCCTTGATTCCATTGTTGTTGTTTTTTCTAGCTCGCTGAGTTTTGCACTGATGAAGAATCTCTACAGTAGATTCGAAACAGCTGTTTGTTAACTTTTAATGCATTTTTGGTGTATTTATAATCGTTGGTTTTCTATCTTTAAATACAATGGCGTTTTGTACGATTTTCAGAAATGTGAAAGAGCATTCGAGGTGAAGTTGCTTTAAAAAACACAATCATATTGAATATTTTGTTTGATTCATGTTTTGTTTTGAAAAATAGACCAGCACAGCGGGCTTAGCCTGCTAGTATACATATAAACACAAAGATGGAAAATGACAATAAACTGTTACAAATGAAATTTAAAAAATAAATAAAAACCACGCGCGTTATATTTTAATT
This sequence comes from Maratus speculifer, assembly GCA_964019185.1. NCBI lineage: Eukaryota > Metazoa > Arthropoda > Arachnida > Araneae > Salticidae > Maratus > Maratus speculifer. The sequence goes on along the minus strand of OZ025301.1, from coordinate 1,956,687 downwards.
AAGTTTCACGTTGTTTTATTTATTTTTTAAATTTCATTTGTAACAGCTTATTGTCATTTTCCATCTTTGTGTTTATATGTATATTTTGTTTTTCTGATGATGATTGAGTAAATTCAATCGAAACATGTAAAATTATTAAGATCTTTTAATGTTTTTATTAGTATTTGACGTCCTTTTTAGCAATTAAATATTTTAATATATATTTTGGGTGTGTTTTAGAAAATATATATTTTTGAAATGTTTTTAATGGATGTATAAGAGAACTTCTGTTTGTAATTTAATGCTATGATGTTTGTTAGTCATGATTGTGAAATCGGGACATAACATCTTTCTTGAAAATCATACAAAATTATCTTATTTTAATTCTTATTTCCCTTAACCAGACAGAAACTTTTGATAAGATCTTTTTAATCATCTTTTATACAATGTAGAAAAGAAAATCTTAAAGTTGATTAAAAATGAATAGAACTCCCTTTTAAATATGTGGATAACGAGATATAAAAGATATAAAATATATAAAAGAAGGCAGAGAAAAGTTTATATTAAGAGATAAATGAAAAGGTAAAACTAGCTCATATTGTGAATAAGTATTAAAATAGTGTGCAGGCTGCTGTTTTAGAGATTCTAGAAGTTCATGCTCACAAGGAAGGTCTCTATACGGGCATACTCAGAAAATTTTGAAAAAATTACAAAATGTTCTTCTTATGTGCATGTATGTAAAAAATTTTTTTGGCGGAACCCGGATAGAACGTTCGTAAAAAAAATGAACATTTCTTTTATTTGGCGATTTATCATCGGTTGGCGACAAAATAAAATTTAAAAAAAATACTTTTTTTCATGTCAAATTCTTTTTAAGGTATAAATGTTTCATCATGAACTTGTCTAAAGAAATTTTATTTATATATCGTTAGTTTTGTCAGCTTTAGTTTGTTTTAATTATATTTTTGTCATAATGTATTTAGAATGAAAATTAATTAGGAAATTTTATAAATTAAAATAAAATTTAAATAAATTAAAATTAACTCCAATCTAATTGAGCTCTGTCGATTCAAATTTGTTGCTATGGAAACAAAAACTTTTCCGACATTGAAATGCATTACTGCAGCATTCTTCATCTGGCTTTTATTTTTTCATACATTAAATATATGAAAAAATACTTTTCTATATGAAAATATTTTTTATCTAATAAATTATTTTTAAAGTGATAAAATTAAATAACTGCAGCAAAAGTAATAGAAATATGTTATATAAAATACATTATGTCTCAAACTCTTTCATTGTTCAAATTTAAAATCATTAAATACTATTTACACGTATTCTAAAATTTAATTGACAAGAAATTGTCAAGTGCATTAAAATCGTTTGCTTTTGGCGAGGGAAAATGCTGCTCGCCAAATCGCGTCACGCTTTTGTCTTTTCGCGCCAAATACTCGAAAGTATTTTATATTTTTACTGAGTTTCTTCTGTGATTCCGCCGCTAAATTTGACTGATCCTTCATTACATACATGAGTAGTTTAATCAGTATTTTTTTTTTCGAAAAATTCTGAATATGCCCAGCATGGGGACCTTCCTTGTCAGTGAAAAATTTTAAAACACAGAAGTGTGTAAACGAAGCAACTAACAGATTACGTCACCAGCAAAAATGCTACTAATGTTGAAAATAAAACAAGCATAGTCGACAACTTTTACGATGAAACACGATGAGAGCAATGAAATGATCTTAGCCATTCTAATGGAATTTAAATGGGAATAGGAACAAATGCGGGGCGGAGGTTGGACAGAAGAGAATGAATTAAAGAAATGACCCGTAAAGCATGGTGATGTCACGTGACGTCGATGTGAAGTCACAGGGACTAAAATGTGAAGTCGTTATGGCCGTTTTAGAGCTCTTTTGTGACGTTTTACAAAGTGGTCACAATGTGACAAATTTGTGAAAAATGTGTCATTTGTGACTAATTTGACATTAGCATTGTGATGAAACTTTGACAAAAGCGACGATATTTAAATTGCCAGAAACATGTTTTTTAAAGTAAATAACATGTTTTGAAGGATATTTATAAATTTCTAAAGATTTTTAAGAAAGTCACATATCAGTCACAATGTGACGTCACTGAGTGGTGGCATTTTGGTCACAGATGAGATGTGGCCAAAGTGATTCACCGTGACCATGCATGCTATTAGGGGAGAGCATGATTTTACCAAAATTAGGGGTAGTGAACGCACAATTAAACAAGTTATTGAAAATTTTCCACACTTTCTCAAAAATCAAAATCGTAAATGGATGAGTATTTTTGGATTATTAAATTGTTAACCATTGAAAAATTGTTGTTGTTTTCGGTGGAGGATTGACAAAATGACGTGGCCACTTTTGAATTTAAATTAAATTCTTTACTTTTAGAAGAATTTTTATTTGAATTTAAATTAAATTCTTTACTTTTAGAAGAATTTTTATTTGAATAGGAAATAAAATGTTTAAAATCATTATAATAAAGGAGAAAACTAACAAATTTAAAAATGGATAGACGGAAATTAACAGATACGGAAAAAGCCGAACTTCAAATCTACCTCTGCTTATAGGCCCACCCGACAGGGATTTTTTTGATTTTACAAATTATAAATCATTTGGAGAAGTTAGATCTTTACATGAGTTTCTGATAAGGTTTTTTTTATTGTTTTCACTTAATGAACGTATTTCCGCTTAATTTTCTTTCCGCCTAAAACTAATAAAGCAAAATACAATTATCTTAATATTAGATTTCTAATAGACTGATGTGTTTTCTTATTTGATGAAAAGGAACGCTCTGGCGAACAAACAACACGATAAAGGCTGTAATTAATCATTATTTAATAACCATTTCGAGCGGAAAATGTAATTTGAAAACAGGATGTTCAGGATCACGCGTTACTTCTGGGATGCACTAAGAGCACGTCTTCGTTAAAACTTAATCTTTTACACAGATTCATAGTAGTTATTATATTATAAGTAAGAATGCAGTTTTATAATTTACATAGCTTTTCTTACATTTTTACTTCTTTTTTTAAGATGAAGAAGAACTGGAAACTTATTTTTTTTTAGTTTTTAACACAGAGTTTCCCCGTAAAAATAAATTATTACTTACCTATCATATGTAGTATAGGGTAAGTCTTGCAATCGTTTTTAAAATCGAAATTTTTTTGACGGATTTACACGTTTTAGACACTGGAGATTCCGAACAAACATATTTTTAGAAAAAAAAAAATTTAACGTCCGTCTGTCTGTTTGTTTATCTCTAAACGCTCTATCCCCCGAACAAATTGAGATAGAGACTAGAAATTTTGTACATACTTAGTATGTAAGAATGGAAACGAAGCCTATTAAATATCAGTAACCTCCATTATCCAGAAGCTTTTTTTTTTTTTTGGACTCTCGGAAAATTCGTTCTGTTGAAAGGTACATAAAATTTTTCGAAATTTTTTATTTTAAAGAGTGATCGTAAAAGTCAATAAAATAACACAAATTTTGAATAAAGAACGAAATCAATCGAATTATTAGTTGCCGAGATATCTGTAATCCTGTTTTCCACATTCTTCGATTTTTCATGACCTTGTATTTCATTCACATTTCAATTCAAAGATATATTTTAATTAGAAATGAGACGCTTAATTCTACTCAATTAATTATTAGTTAATAAGATTATTATTTTTGGAGTTATAAGGATGTTTCTTTTTCGCAATTCAGTACTACTTGAGTAGTTTGGCCTGTTGTATAAGTTGTAGAAATAGATTCATCAGCTACTCATTAATAGAGCATTACTATGCATAATAAAAATATTTAAATACACGTTTAATTTTGTTTTGTAATTGCAATACATTTTATAAATAGTTTACAAAAGCTTTATTTTCATATATAATAAATGCATATATATGATATTAAATACACGTTTAATTTTGTTTTGTAATTGCAATACATTTTATAAATAGTTTACAAAAGCTTTATTTTCATATATAATAAATGCATATATATGATGGGTAAGTATTACGGCCGGCGGTCCCCAACGACAAGTTTAAATATTTATTTTATCCTTGAGAAAATTCAACTTTACTATGAATAATATTACTTAACCATCATATGTTGTGTAAGTCTTGCAATCGTTTCGAAAAACGAAAAAAATTTTTTTGACGAAATTACAGGTTTCAGATACTAGAGATTCGGAAAAACATATTAAAAACAAGTTGGAAATTGCGCATGAAGCATAGCAAATGAGGTGCGTTCGTAAGATAACGAAGTTTCAAAAGTATTACTCTCATATATCAATCTCATAAAATTGTAAATAGTGTATTACAATTAAAACGCTCATTAAACAATGTTCTCCCTATACCATTATGTAATGGAATACTTTTGTGTGGCCTTGTAAATCAATAACAAATGTTCTTTGCACCACAAATTATGTAAAATGTATATTATAATATGTATTTTATAGTTGCATAAAAATTTTATTAAGTTCGAATGAGAGTAACACCATTAAAATGCATTTGAAACATTTTCCCCCATTGACCGTAATGTAACGGAATACTTTTGACTGTCCCTGTAATTGATCTATGCATCCGATTTTCATAAAATTTGAAATAACTCGATAAAATTATGTAATATTTATGTATTTTAAATTTCAAAAGTATAAAATATATTTGAAACTTTTTCCCATTGACCATAATGTAATGGAATAATTTGCCCCTGTAATTGATCTATGTATCCGATTTTCATAAAATTTGAAATGACTCGACAAAATTATGTAACAATTATGTATTTTAAATTTCAAACGATTCGGTTGGGTAGTTTTTGCGTTGTTATATGCGGACAGACAGACGGACGGACGGACGGACGGACAGACGGACGGACTGAACGACCACTATAGGTGCTACGTATTTACATAATTACGAACGCACCTAAAAATTAACGTCCTTCCGTGTGTATGTAAACGCTCTACCAAACGAACTAATTGAGATAGAGACTTGAAATTTTGTATGTACTTAGTATGTAAGAATGGAATGAAGCCTATTTAATATCAGTAACCTCGATTATCCGGAACTATTTTTTTCGGACTCTCGAAAAATTCATTCTGATGGAAGGTAATATAATTTTTTTTTAATTTATTTTTTATTTTTATTTTAAGGAGTGAATATGAAAGGCAATAAAATAACACAAATTTTGCATAAAGAACGAAGTTGATCGAATTATTAGTTGCTGAGATATTTGTAATCCTGTTTTCCACATTCTTCGATTTTTCATGACCTTCAAAGATATATTTTAATTGGAAATGAGACGCTTAATCTGACGCAGTAAAGTGTTAGTTATAAGGAAATTTATTTTTTAGCTATCAGGATATTTCTTTTGCGCAATTCGGTACTACTTGAGTAGTTTTGCGTTTTATATAATTTGTTGAAATGGGTTCAACAGCAATTCCTTAATAGAGCATTGCTATGTCTATTAAAAATATTTAAATATACATTTAAACTTTGTTATGGAATTGCGATGCATTTTATAAATAGTTTACATGTGTTTTATTTTCATTTATTACATTATGCATATCCATGATGGGTAAGTATTATATTGGATCCCATGGATTACTTCCTTGTCTTCTTGATATGTCCAGAATCAGACGACGCCATAGAAATGGAAATTATACTATTAAATTTTCGCAAATTTTACGTTTAAAATTCGACTAAATTTTTTTCACTCGATTAGAATATTTATATGTTTTTCTTGGGCAGGGAATGCAAATTAGCGGCTAATTGCACCGGTTCAATTACCTGTCAGTTGCGCTGCATTTTAAATATTACATAAGAATTCATAATGTGTAACATATTGTGAGAAGAGGCGGTGGGGAATTCATATTATGCCAAAGTATGAAAATCTGCCTGGTCTCATGTTCGATATCAAACGAGGAGTTTTATTTTTAAACTCATATCTCCAAATGACTGAAAATTTCTCTCCCACAACGGAAAAAAAGAAGGCAATTTTTTCTTGTTGAGGAAAAAAAAAAATTGCTTCAAATAAAGGAAATTTTCAGGTGCTCTGCTGCTAGGAATAATACCATAAATTGAAGAATGTATTAATAAACTAACCTTTTTTCTTAGTTCTTTGAGCGGATTCCCTGGTGATTTTAGTTGAGTTGGGAAACAGTACTTGGTTAAGCACTATTTGAAAGCAGAATAATGAAGTATGTACGTCAGAGTTTCTCCATATGTACACTGTAAAAAAAAGTGTCGATCTACTAAAAAAACTTTAGTGATCCTTGTAATTACAAAAAAAAAATTAGTAATCTTAGTCGGTTACAAGAAAATCTGTAAGAATTACTAGAAAAAAGTTAGCAACGAATAGAGCTAACAATTTTATTTTTTTAATAGGTATTACTAAAACTCACTTGGTGTGGCCTTGATAGCATAGTGGTTATAGTAACGGACTCCAGGCTAAAAGGTCCCGGGTTCGATTCTGGCCACTGCCAAATACGCCCCGAATGTATAAGAATGTGTAAGTACTCGTTAATAAAAGGATTATGAATATCCTGACGGAGCAGTAGCAATGTTTGGTGCTGCCATTGCGGTTTTGCCGAAAATCTTCCACTTCAGAAGTCTGGATGCAGCTCGAAGGAAGCTCCTGCCCTTCTAGCCCACGTAATGGTTATTAAAAATAGATTTGGAGCTATTACTAAAATTTGCTTGGTGGCTCATACTAAAAATTTTTAAATTAGTTATACAAAAATTCTTTTGTTCAGTTTACAAAAGAAATGCTTGTTTCGTTTGCAATATAAAGTTTGTAATGGTTACTAAAAAATTCTGTGGAATACAAAATTAATAAAAAAATTTTAGTAACCTCTTGAATTTTTTTTACAGTGTACAAGAAACAACAGCAAAAAATAATATGTCAACTCTTACTAATTGATGTAAAATCATTAATCAAGATTAGTCTCTAGTCTATATTTTACGGATTAAACACAAAGATAGGAACAAATTTCTTTACTGCGCATTTAATTTGTCATAGAAACATATATGGGAACGTCCATTGTTATTTTTGTGACCATTTGAGGAAATTTCCATAAATAATCCCAAATAATTTCCAAAAAAATAAGATTAAAATTAAGATTAAAATTGATATTACTAGTTAAATACCATTGTAATCTAATCTGATAAAATATGTATTTATTTGTCACAAAATGTATTTTGCTTGTCTATATATGGTAAATCAAAGTTTTGGTACTTTTGCGATTGGAGTGTCAAAAGGGTAAGAAAATTTTGATTTAATATATAGACAAGTAAAACGTTTTTTATTCCTAATTATACAGGGTGATTTAAAAATAACGCGGACAAATTGATATGACAAATCAGGCATACGGCAAGGATAAAAAATCACATAGGAACATGGGACCGCAAACCACTTATAGAGTCACAAATACAGGGTGTTTCACCCTAACTCAATTTGGGTTGACGGTAATAAATTTCAGAAAACTGAAGTATATTACAATAATACATTTAACAGACATTTTCAAACAAAAGTGGTAGAAGTTTGCATTATGCGCACCAGGAATATGCACTTAGCACCTCTCATTTTGGACTGTTGATAATCAGCTTATACGGGATTAACGATTGCTTGAGCAACATGTTTTTCCAGATCTTTTCGTAACGTTATCACATTTCACGCAAAATAAGGTACATATCGTTGCGTTTTCATTACAGTATTTTTATTATCTTCGAAATTCTTACTTTCAAACCGAGTGTAGCTAGAATGAAACACCCTGTATTTGTGACTCAATAAGTAGTTTGCCACCCTATGTTCCTATGTGATTTTTTATCCGTGTTGTATGCTTGATTTGTAATATCAGTTTGTCCACGTTTTTTTTAATCACCCTGTATGTAAGTTATGTGAGTGGAACGCTGGAGTACTTAACTGGTTACATGAATTTAAATCTTAATATGCTGATTTAATAACATTATTGGAATGATTAATGAAAGTTTGCTTGAATTGTCACAAAATTTTTGAATGGACGTTCTTGTATCTTCATTTTGTGGAATGGTAAACGACTATATAAGCAAAATTAAATTCAAGTGCGATTTTAAAATAACTTTTTTCACTTTTTTAACATTTTCACTTTTATCTTTCATGCAATTATTGAATAGAACGGATTTCATTTGAGATTATAATTTATTCGTATATTTGCAGTGTCATGTAAAACTATATAAGATATTCCACTTCACTTTCAAGTATATAAAGTATGGAATTGGTAAAAACATGATAATTTATATTTGCACTGTTAGGAATTCGAATCCAACCGGATTTTAAAAGTTTTCACGAACCAACATTTTTACAGGCGTTCATGTGCAGATAGAAAAAAGTATTATGGCTGATTTTAAATAGGGATTTTGGGCGATTTTTCTAATTTTTAGACAATACAAAACTATCGCTTTTCAGAAATTCAAAAGAATATTTAAATTAATATGAATTTTGGATAATTTTTTTTAAATATTGTTAGTGCGCATTCTAAGGTAATATAAAAGGTAAAAAATGTAAATCAATAAAAGAAAAAAATTCAGATTTATTTAACACGATAATATCCCACTGTTACGATAAAAATAATATTGATTACAGATATTTTTACTATAAATTACATGTGTAGTGTATTTATAAGATTAATCCTTATAATTTCATAATAGATTAACAATTTGTCTGTTCGGGGGAAGCGAAATTAATAAATGTCCAAATCTCTTTATACCTCAGGTGATTCAAGGTTTCAGAAATATTGGATTTAATTAAGTGTATGTCCGGTTTGACAAATAACGCTCCTTTCAAAACACCGTCGGCGATAAAATTATTTTCCTGTGTTGAAATTTGTTAAATTCAGAAAGTAATCACTCTTCTTGACATATGACTTAGTATTTTACGCATGGTATAATAAAGACACTACAGTGTCGAAAATTCCTATGTTAATTTCATTTTGTACAAAATGTTGTTTTTGAAAGAAAATTCTAAATGAAATTTTAAACTATGCTTATGTTTTAAATTCAAGAATCAGAAAGTAATTGTAAAATTTTAAAAAAGCTACAAATTGTATTCAATACGGAAATTTTCGAAATAGAATATCGCACCTATTTGCATGTGGTAGAATTATGTATGCAATCTTAGATACATTATGTGCTTTACAAGGTTACTTTTTTAAAGAAAATATGTTTTATAACGGGATTTTAGACATAAAGTTCTTTTTGTCCATACCCAATACCTTTAAAAGGACGATTTATAGAGGCATGGTTTTTTAACTAGATATATTAGAGCAATTATATGGTCTTTTTAATAAGTTCATCTATCACCGAATTTTCGAATTAGTGTTTCTGTCACGAAAGCGATACGAGATACGAGAAAAATATGGGTTACAATATTTTAGAACATTTCTTGATTTATTATAACTTCATTAGTAGATAAAAACTTTAATATAATTTTTAATTTCTTTCCTTTTTATAAGAAGAAAGCATTGGATTCGTGCAAATTTTCGCATTTTGGTTCTCGAAGGATTTACACGTTTAAAGAGTCAGAACCAAAACATGCCTTTGCAAAATGTTTGCCTGTCACTCTATCAGTCTATCATTCAGCAGAAATTTTGTACAATTGTAAAATTTTGTAGGCGCTCTGCATCATGAAAAAATGCACAAAATCTCACAAAACTTTACATTCAGATAGACTCTAATATATATTTGAGCTGATTGTATATCGCTCAACAAATGGCACTAATATGCTGCATTTTCACGATTTCAACAATAGCTAAATCTCAAGAATTAATGTGGGGATTTTCATTAAACTTTTCCTTTAATATTTGATAAAATATGGTGCTGATTACCTTTCGCCGTAAATTTTCCAATAGGTTTCGCTTCTTTGCAGCCTGATTCATGATTATCGCAATAGTTCAATCCCAGAAACAAATGCACGAATTTTCAGCAAACTTCAGAATCAGCTAATCCCTGATTTAAATTAGTATTCATTAGTTTTTGGAATAAATCGTTCAACAGATGGGGCTTCTATTCAGATTTCTTTACGATTTCTGCAAAGATTCTACCTCAAAAACTAACTAAGGAATTTTCCTCAAACTTCCAAATCAGTTAGAATTTGACATATACTTGCTTCCAAAAGTTGAGGTAGAATATGTTTTTCGAAACTCGCCAGAAAGAAATGTCAGAGTAAAATTCATAGTTTATAAGAATGACAATAGACTTTAAAAAACATACGCAAAAATTACAGCTACCACTGATATTTTATAGAAAATAATAGCACTACAGTGACGCAACTCATTGCAGACCCCTTTGCAGCATCAGGGAGAAGAATCTCCGCTACTACCGGGCGAAGACGTCATCACAATGCAGGTCTCTATGCAAGGCAACCAGTTTTGTGTATTCCTCTCAACAGACGACCGTTATGTTAGCCGAGAGAACAAGTTTCCTGGACCAGACAGTGGGCCTCTGTACTCTTCGCAGACGAGTCCAGATTCACACTAGTGAGTGATTCAGGACGTCTTCTGGAGAAAACAATACACTCGATACCATCAATCAAATGCTGTCGAAGCACACAGGTACAGAAACTGTGGAATCACGATTTGAGCAGGGATCTCACTCAGGGGCCACACTGACCTGCATGTTTCCCATGGAAGAACTTTGACTGGTGCGAGATATCGGGATGAAATTCTTGATTCATATATGCCCCCATATGCCGATGCTATTGGCAATGATTTCATTCTAATGGATGATAATGCGAGATCCGACCGAGCTGTGGTTGTTCAGTATTATCTTGAGGATCATGGTTTGGAGAGAATGGAATAGCCAGCTCACTGTCCAGATTTAAATCTGATAGAACAGACTATCTTGGGACTATCTTGGAAGACAAGTTGCGGCTTTGAGTCCTCCTCCTAGGTCATTAAATGAGCTGGAACAAGGTTTGCTCTATGTCTGGTTAACGCTACCTGTTTCGGAGTCCGACAAGTGAATTGAGAGCATGGAAAGTCGATGCCGCCAATGCATTCAAGTCCGGGGTGGACATATTTCGTATTGGAATCAGTTTTTTAATGTTTCTCTCACATTTTACTGCATAATACTGTGATCTACGGATTTCACTAAGAATGGATTTTTCCACCAAGATTGCTTTTTTGTTGAAATTATATTTATACATTTAACTTAAGTAAATTTCTATGTCACATTTAATAAACAACAATTTAGCGCCCATTTCCTCCAAATTTGTTGTTTCTATATACAATTATTTGCAAATTAGACGTAAAATCCGGTTGTACGTTAACTTTTGGAGACCAGTTAAAATAGAGGCATTTCATAAATTTTGAAATATTTTGCTCTTGCCTTATAAATTTGAAAAAAGTTTATAAAATGCTGTTATTAAATAATTTCTGTCAGCATGCGATTTTTAATAATATTTAAATTTAATATTATTTCTTATGTAAGCAGTATTTATACAGGATGATTCCAATTTCTTTTTTACAATAAAAGAGGGGTGATGGTACACATCAAGACAAACAATATTAAATAGGAGACCAAGGGTCCTAAACGTTTTCCAAAGGAGGTAACCGTCATTAAAGTTTAGGGACCAAAATTTCAAATATACATAAAAAACGGAAAGATCGGTCGATTGATTTGCGGTTTTCACTAAAATTATTCTTTATGTCGGCATCTTCTTGAAATTAAATGATAAAGAGAAATTTCAAAAAATGACGATAGAGGGCGCTTTATACTTTGGAGTAACGAACAACTATTTTTTGCATCTCATTAAATGTTTTCGTAAGCTTAGACTTAAACTTAAATTTTGAGCTCAAAATCTGAAAGTGGGAGTGATGAAGTATCACAAACTGAACTGTGTTCAGAGGGTTCAAATTTCAAATGATTATAAAAAAAAAAAACGGAAAAATTGGTTCATTGATTTGCGGTTTTCACTAAAACTATTCTTTATGTCGGTATTTTCTTAAAAATAAATTATAAAGTTAAATTTAAAAAATGTCGATAGAGGGCGCTTTAGACTTTGGTAACGAGCAACTATTTTTTGCCGTTATTTTTTGCATCTCATTAAATGTTTTCGGAAGCTTAGACTTAAACTTAAATTTTGAGCTCAAAATCTGAATAGTAGGGAGTAGTTAAGTAGCACAAACTGAACTGTGCTTAAGGGGGGGGGGGGTTCAAATTAAAAAAAATATAGAAAATGGAAAAATTTGTCGATTCGTTTGCGGTTTAAAATAAAACTATTCTTTAAGTCAGTATCTTCTTGAAAATAAATTTTAAAGATAAATTTCGAAAAATTCCATTAGAGGGCGCCTTAAACTTCACAATAACCAACAATTAATTTTAACCATTTTTTTTTTGTTCTAATTAAATGCTTGCAAAAATTTATTAAATGTTTTCGGAAGCTTAGATTTAAACTTAAATTATGAGCTCAAAATCTGAATAATTAGGAGTAGTTAAGTAGCGCAAATTGAAGTGTCTTCAGGAGTTGAAATTTAACCCGCCCCCCTCCTCGAACACAATTCAATTTTTCGCTACATAAACACTCCCAACGATTCAGAATTTGAGCCTAAAATTTAAGTTTATGCATTTGAAAGCATTTAATGAGATTAAAAAAATAACAGTTAAAAATAGTTGTACGCTACTCTAAAGTCTAAGGCGCCCTCTATCGGCATTTTGTGAAATTTATCTTTAAAATTTATTTTCAAGAGAATGTTCATTTAAAAATTAGTTTTAGCGAAAACCGCAAACGAATCGACCAATTTTTCCGTTTTTTATAATCATTTGAAATTTGAACCTTCTGAACACAGTTCAGTTTGTCTATTTAACCACTCCCAACTATTCAAATTTTCAGCTCAAAATTTAAGTTTAAGTCTAAGCTTACGAAAGCATTTAATAAGATGCAAAAAATAACGCCAAAAAAGAGTTGTTCGTTACTCCAAAGTCTAAAGCGCCCTCTATCGGCATTTTTTGAAAATTTTCTTTATAATTTATTTTTAAGAAAATACCGACATAAGGAATAGTTTTAGTGAAAACCGCAAATCAATGAACCAATTTTTCCGTTTTTTAAAATCATTTGAAAATTGAACCCTCTGAACACAGTTCAGTTTGTGCTACTTAACCACTCCCACTTTTAAATTTTGAGCTCAAAATTTAAGTTTGAGTCTAAGCTTACGAAAACATTTGATGAGATGCAAAAAATACCGGCAAAAAATAGTTGTTCGTTATTCCAAAGTCTAAAGCGCCCTCTATCGGCATTTTTTGAAATTTATCTTTATAATTTAATTTCAAGAAAATGCTGACATAAAGAATAATTTTAGTGAAAACCGCAGATCAATCGACCGATTTTTCCGTTTTTTATGTTTATTTGAAATTTTGGTCCATAAACTTTAATGGCGGCTATCTCCTTTGGAAAACGTTTTGGACCCTTGGTCTCCGATTTAATATTGTTTGTCTTGATGTGTACTATCACCCCTGTTTTATTGTAAAAAAATTTGGATTCACCCTGTATTTTCTTTTTGAGTTTTAATTTTTGTATAATTTTTAAACAACTTAAAAATTTTTGACAACAGGACAAAGTAATCTAATAATTATGTAAATCTGAGCTATAATAATTTACACAACTATTCCTGCACTACTTTCTGTTATTTTGTATTACTTTTAACTAATATAAAAATGACATTACATTATATATTCAGTTTTTATATATATTATTTACTAAATCATCTAGTAATATTTTGAAATGTATTTTTCGAATGTCTTTAACTACTTATCATCAGTTAATTTATAAGACATGTTTTTAAATTTTAAATTGTTCAATTATATTTTAACGGTTAGGTAATCATAATTCTATAAAATAACTAGTTAAATCATAGAATCCAATAATTTTACATACTTTAACGGATTTGGCTAGTTATTTTATGAAATAACTGACTTATAGGCTTTAACAGAAACACATATACAACAATTATTAAATGTAGAATGATGCGCACTGGTACGCTTCCATTATTGAAACAGACTGCAACTTTCCCATCGAGTCGTGTAATTCAGTGAATTAAAACTGATTCCCAAACACAGACATTATGAAGGAAATTTCATAGCACGAATACATAAAACTTTATTATAGGTAAACGGCATTAAAATTGCTTGACGGTGTATTTTGACATTGAATGATGATTTATAGAAGTTTTTAATTTAAATCATATTTTACTTATGCAAATAAAACGTGAAATTTGCATTAACCGGTAGACCGATTCCAGGTTTTTGCACTGTTTTCATGTCTTCATGTTTCTTTTCAGATAGGTTTTTCGTTATTTTAAAATTTAGTGCACTTTGTTTTAATCAAACACATTGTTACATTATTTCTAATTATTAAAAAAAGTGTAAGATTAAAAATTGAAAAACTGTAAAATAGTTTTATTTGACTGTCGGCATGTTGAGTCGTTTAAAAAAAAATAGAAATGATATTCTCTTCTGATATTCTCATCATGGATATGCATAATATATGGTATGAAAATAAAATATGCGTAAACTATTTATAAAAGACATTGCAATTCCAAAATAAAACTTAAAAGCATATTTAATTTTTTTTAACAAAATGAGACCCTATTGCATTACAATGGAAGCATATGAGAAGTGGCGAAATACCGGAAACAGCACCAAGTTAGCGTCACGTTTGGCGAATAATTTCTGTCGTCAGATTTCAGCTATATATCGCCAAGTTGGCTAAATATTTTTGGTCGAAGGGATTATCAAACAGTACACAGTTGCGTAAAGGAAACGTACTTACAACTCGAAAAATATTAATAATATTATCTAGCAGTTTGATGCGTCGGATTAAACGTCCCATTTCAAATAAAAATATGTCTTTCAATTGAAATTTGTATGAAATACAGGCCGTAAAACATAGGATTACAAATATATCGGCAACTAATTATACGATTGACTTCCTTCTTTATGCAAAAAATATTTAATTATTTTATTTTATTTTTGTCTTTCATATTCATTCCTTGAAATAAACAATTTCACCAGAAAGAATGTTTCAAGAGTCGAAAAAAAAGTTCCTGATAATTGAGGTTACCTATAGTCTGTAGGCTTCTTCCCATTAATATATACGAAGTAGAAACCAAATTTTAAGTTGCTATCTCAATTTTTTCGAGAGATAGGGCGCTTATAGACGCACAGACGGACGGTAAATTTTTTTTTCCAGTAATATGTCTTTCGGAATCTCCAGTGTCTGAAGCGTGTAAGTCCGATATTTTTATTTCGATTTTTAAAACGATTACAAGACTTACCCTATGCTATGTATTTTGGGTAAATTATAATGTATTGCCGATCTATTTTAAGCTATTTCAAAAATTTTAGAAGGTATTGTAAACATACCGTGCACAGGTCATAGTAGTGTGTATGTAGTATAAAGAAAATTGAAATTTATCTAGTAAAATTAAGAGTATGTTAAAAAAAAAGTTTTTAAAATATTATGAAATTATTTTTTATAACTCATCCTCAGGGTTTATTTCATCACTCTGTTTTCCATATCAATTAAAAATATGGGCACGTACTTAAATATTGTATTTAAAATATTATGAAGATGTAAGTTTTTTTCTATCACTCTGTATCCCAATTCAACTAAAAATACGGGAAATATCTATTTATTTTTGTATTTAAAATATTATGACGATATAGGTTTTTTTTTTTTTTTTCATCACTCTGTATTCTAATTCAACTAAAAACATGGGTATATATTTAATATAGTACAATTTAGAAAAAATCGCTCTCAACTCGAACAGATTAAATAGAAATATCTTTAAATAGAATGGGAGGAGGAAGTGCAATTTACCAATAAATTGTTTCCTATTTATTAAATTATGATTATAGGAAATTATGAATTATCACAACAATGGATAGTATAATCCATCGAACTACGCTCGGTAAAACACGCCACCTGGCTGTGAAAATATGTGATAAAGATATATTTTAAAAATTGAAAAATTGAGAATGTGAATAAGAACTAAACAGAATTAAAGAGAAATAAGAATTATACATAAAGAAATCTCTTTTATAATTTAATAGTTCATTAATAATTAAATTCAGATTAAATAGCTTTGAAAAAAAAAAATACTTAAAACTACAAAGGGATACTTTTCAAAAAATTTCATTTCAATTTCTTTTACATAAATTCAATAGATTGCACTTTCTATTTAGGAAAATGTTAAATGGTTCATAATTAGATTCGTTGAACATGTCAAATAAATGCATTGTTTTGGTTTTGTCGGCCAATTATCTACGCTTGGGACATAAGCCCTAAAGCAGTGGGATGCCCTCCGTGGAGGGGGGGTCTTTCTAAGTGAACCTAACCCTAATTTACTCAAGGAAATCCAAGGTTGGAAGAAAACCACGGAAAACTCCGAACGGTTAGACCGACGGTCGCAATTGGGTTCGAACCCAGCACCTACCGTCTACCAGTTTCGAGGTCAGAACCTCGCGGCCACTGGTGGGGCCCAATAAGTGCATTGAAGCGGTCAAAGTTTGAAATAATCATGAAATGAGGCGAAATTTTAAAGATAAATATTAAAAAAAGACTTTTTTAGAAAAAAAAATCTAAAATATTTTTACTTTATCAAATTAAAATTTATCGAATATATCTTTTATAAAAATGCAAGTTTGTTAAATTGGCAATCAGAATTATTTTTTTAATATATTTGCTTTATTTTCTTTAATATTTAAGTAATTAAAAAAAAACTTTTTATAAACGAATATTTATTTGTAATAAAGACAAAAAGTCCAATATTTCATAAAATTAATTTTGCATAAAACATCTCTTCCAATATTATCTTTTCTAATCATAAATCTTTTTTTTTTTTGCTCCACAACATCATCTGAAAATAAAAAGAATCCGCGGTTTAAAGAATTTGTTTATTATATTTTCCCCTCCCGCACAAATTTTCAAAACAATAAATGTAAGAAAAATGACACAGAAAAAAATTAAATATCCGTTGGAATATTGACTAATAGAGAAGAGCCAAATGGGAAGAAAAGTTTTACGAAATTATACCTGGATAGAAATTTAAATGCCAAATATAATATATTATGAGATAGTTTGTTTTTATATTTTTTTATGAAACATAAATCTCTTCTTATATAGAAAACTAAGGGGGAATATATGATACAATATCTACGATAAAGTGTATATGTACTACTCGTAAAGCATGGTGACGTCATTGCGACGTCGCTGTGAAGTCACATTGTGACTTTATGACCATCGATCGTCGATGTGAAGTCACAGTGACTAAAATGTGAAGTCGTTATGACCGTTTTACAACTCGTTTGTGACGTCACATTGTGACCACTTTGTAAAGTCACGATGTGACAAATTTGTGAAAAATGTGTCATTTGTGACTACTTTGACATTAACATTGTGACGAAACTGTGACAAAAGCGACGATATTTAAATTGTCAGAAACATGTTTTTTAAAGTAAATAACTTTGAACGTTTTGAAAAAATTTTGTAATTTTCTAAAGATTTATAAGAAAGTCACAAATCAGTCACAGTGTGATGTCACTGAGTTGTGGCATTTTAGCCACAGATGTGATGTGACCAAAGTGACTCACAGTGACGTTACTGTGACCATGCATGCTATGAGGGTATTATTTATAACTATAAAATTGCTCTTAAAACCAGATCTTCTGTCATAGCATGAATAGACGATTTCCAAATTTTTATTTTTATTTATTTATTTTTTAAACGTACCATAATGTTCGAATAGTAATAATACCCATTTAATAAACGAAAGAAAAAATACAGTATACTTCACATTAGAATGTCTACAATTAAAAATATGCTGGCATTTATAAATAGAAAATTATGAATAAAACCATATCGTCTGCATCAGTGACATGCTAGGTCATCTTCACAATTTCAAACATATTTTTAATTGAAAAATATATAATGTAATGATAAAAATATTCGCCGCATTTTAATGAACGGAAAAAGATACAGCATAAGATTAGCTGGGACAACGATGTGACTGGGCCATAAGTCGGAAATTGCAAGTCAAGGAAAGCAAATGATGTGCGTTCTTGCTATAACGAAGTATTAAAAATATTCAGATCTAGGTGTAATAGTATACAATATTTCTGATACCGTATATAGTATCTAGAATCTTTTGTGTGTCCCTGTCAATACTATCTGCTTTCTATTATATAGTAAGTAACTTGTAGTAAGCTTCAGCAACGTATATAATTTTCATAAAATGAAAAAATAATTTAATATCATTAAGTGGCTCAGGGGTTGAAAACTTTCCAAAAAAAAGGTTTTTTTATGACCTAGTTTGATTATTCAGTTATTTCTCAAATCAATGCAAAAAACCGCATAAAAACATTTGCATTTTTAACGGAGTTATAAGCATTTATGTATCAACACTTTCGTAGCCACATCCATATAATTTCAACTTTAAGTCGTGTTTTCTCAAAACTTGGTTTTTGACGACTAACACCGAGATTTAAAAAAAACTGTTTGATAGAATGGCTTAATTTCTTTTTTGCATTTATTTTTTATCTATATAATAAATTAATATATTTTAGATAGTTTAATATTTTGAGTATTTTTAATGAATTTTTTTTTAATTTCATAAGGGTTTTTTTAATTTTCAAATTTGAGAGATTTTTTAATAATGTTTTTTTTTAAGTGATAGTTATATCCTTAATTCAATCTATAGATAATGATGTTATATGCATGCACAAAAAAAATTAAGCCATTCCATCAAATAGTTTTTTTTTAAATCTTGGTGTAAGTCGCCAAAAATCAAATTTTGAGAAAACGCGACTTAAAGTTGAAATTATATGGGTGCGGCTATGAAAGTGTTAATACATAAATGCTTATAACTCCGTTAAAAATGCAAATATTTTTATGCGGTATTTTGCATTGAGTTAAAAATTAACTGCATAATCAAACTAGATCATAAAAAATCGATTTTTTGAAAAGTTTTCAACCCCTGAACCCAGTTAAAACGGATCCCAAAACGATGCTTGCCGCTTTACAGTTACGCAAAGGAATACATTTATGTGGCCTTGTATATTAATAAAAATTAATCTTTGCACTACAGATTGTACATAGTATATATTTTAAAATATACTTCATAGGTACATATCATTTTATTGTGTTCGAAAGAGTGTAATATCATTAAAATGCACTTAAAACATATTTTTTCCAGTGACCGTCCTGAAATGGAATACTATTGATTGTCCCTGTAATTGAATTATGCATCATATTTTCGTAAAATTTGAAATGATTCAACAGAAATATGGAACAATAATACATTCTAAATTTCAAACGATTCGGATGGGTATTTTTTTCGTTGTTATATGCGGACGGACAGACCGGCTGAACGATGAGTATAGGTGCAAGGTATTCATATAATTACGAACGCAGCAAAAAAACTAAACTATGAAATATATTACCATAAAATAACGAAAAATGCTCCAACCAAAATTTCTAGACAAAGCCTTAAAAAAAAGAAAAAAAAACATGCACAATAACAGAGTTTGCTCTTGAAAACAAAAAACCGTCTTTTATGACCAAACCCATTATATTAAATACAAAATACATAATTTTATATCTTTCTTTATTATCCGTACAACAGGTCTTTTACGGTTTCATTACATGCTCTTTTTTTCAGTTTTTAATACTTAATTAAATACACCTTTTAAGTTCACCAACATACCCTGTAATTTTCTCAATGTGATAAAAACGATAACTCATTTGGATTATTTATAATAGTTACCATTCACCATATCCACTAACCATTCACCAACCATTCACTAACCATTCACCATTCACTCATTTCGACCATTCATTATAGTAACTTGTTTTATGCGTAGAAAATGTAATGTATTAACAAAATACCACATGATATAATAAATCTGGAAAAATCTTTTTATTTCAAAATGAGATTCCCCTAAATTACAGATTATTTCAACGACATCATTACCAAATTTCTATATTTGACATTTTACAGATTACGGAAGAAAATTCTAGGAAGTTTTTTAAATCTGTGACACATCTGTTAAAAGTAATGTATTTCTTGGGCACATTTCTTTTCGACTCGAATATTGGTTGTCACTTTCTTTTGCACTGCAAATGGAAATTGCATTTATATGTTTATTTCCTTTTAGCATGTCAAAAAAACATGTTAAAAGCTAAAAAAAAAAGTTTTAAAAAAACTTCAAAAAATCTAAATTTCATAATAAAAATGTTGCTTTTTCACTCATTTAAAAGCTTGTACCTTTTAAATTTAAAATGGAACAAATACATTTTTAATTAAGGGTGTTTGGGACGCATATAAAAATAACCTGCTTTATTGAGATAAAATTTTTAATTTTTTGTGAATGTTAATCATATCATTTCTGAACAAAATCACATGATAAAATTTCTCACATTTTTTTAAATTCAAAATTTTAAATTTATTAAAAAAGAGGATAGTTTAAAATCGCTATAAATCAAAGTATTATGGGTAGAATTTCCAATTTTTTACATTTTAATAAACGAAAATATTTAAGTTCTAATTTTGAATCAGCATTTAAAAAAAAAATATTAATTAAAAAAATTAAATATTTAAAGCAGAAATTTGGAAAAAAATGAAGTAACTTTTACAAAAAATCTCATATTGTCAACAATAAATATTTTTCTCCAATTTGCTGAATCAAATTTAAAGTAAAATAAGTAAAAAAGACATGATATCATAAGGTATATAATATAGTAAAATGGTATATGATATCTTATAAAATATCATATGATATCGTAAGATATTTCCTACGGGGCATTTATTGATATCGATATTTTTTTGATCCAAGTAAAATTTTCTTTGGCACATTTCTTTCTACTCGAATATTGGCTGTCACTTTCTTTTACACTGCATTTGTAGTTTTTTTTTTTTTTTACTTTGTCGTTTCAAAGTTTGACAATATCGAAATTTCATTAAAAAAAAAAAAAAAAAAAAAAAAAAAGTTGCTTTTTTACAAATTTAAAAGTCTTACAAATGTTACAAATACATTTTTAATCAAAGCCAAAGTTTAAAATTAAAATCAAATTATCATGTATTAAAAGAAGAAAAATATTGAAATTGCGGTATAAGAAATAAATTTATAATTTAATTTCAAAACAGAAAGAAAATTGTAAAATAATAAATTCATTAACATGGTGCTAAAAGTCGTAAATTGAGGAAATTAAATCACATTTAAAATGACCAAATAATAATATTGAAAAACATTAAACATTAAATCGAATATAAATGAAATGTCCAATGTTACAGTTAAATAAATGTATGTATTTGTACACGGAAATTAGAAATTTATTTCATATTTCGAGATATTCGCTTTAACTACTGTTATCCATTCGAGGACAGCGCAAATAATAATAATTACTTTCTAAACATAAAAATATTTTCTCGTGAATATTACCAAAAGAAAGAAAAGTTGTTTGAAAATTACGTTAAGTTTAAAATGTTACATTTAAAATCTATTGTTAAAAATCATTTCCTTCTAACGTTGTTAAAAACATTATGAAGTAAAAATTCTGTTAGTTCACTTTATTAGCTGATTTTGAAATTAAGTAATTTTTTTAATCAAACGCGAAAACAGCCATTAGCAGCAGCTGATTCGGCCTTAGATCCTTTTTGTAAAAGGGAAATGAATCCAAACCATTTTACAGTGACCACAGTCTTTTTATCCTTTATCTTATTATTTTTTTATAAATATAATTAAATCATCTGTAAACTTTTTAACGCCTATCAAATTGACTCATTTTTAAAGCCGGATCTTTTACGTGACTCGTCTGTTTCTCTTTAAACAAGTCTTAGTTAAAACACCAGAATTATAAATCTGCTGTTTACTGTACCGTACTGAGTACTGATATCTGCCCTTTCTGCAAAGCATAAATGGCTATAGAATCTACCTTTATGACGTGATTAGAGGTACTGGGGTCTTTCCATTGGCCATTTTATCCGCACCCTGGGTTAAGATGCTCATCAAAATTTTCGATGAGCTTTATAACATCTGTAAAATGAAATATATTTTAAATCATAGATAAGAATTCAAAATTTAACAATACGTCAATCAATAACAAAAAATAAAATAAAATAATAAAAAAATCAACAGGAGATTTTTAAACAATTAAAGCACTATGTAACATTTATGGGTGAACTATTATGTTTCGTTTGGAAAGAATCCGCAAAACTGTAAATGTGTTTGTGAATTTGGAAAATGTATTTTAGTTGTGTGCAAGAATTCCTACAACTGCACCTTCTGCAATTAAATTTCCGCTTTGAAAGAAAAATCTCTTATTAAATCCAATAAAAATCGCGAGTAAAAATTTCAAACTATTTCAAAAAAAGTTACTTTTTATTTGAAACAATTTGAAATTTATCAAACATCAATATGAAAATGGGAAATACTTTTTCGTGTTATATCTTGAATAATAAATTTTCCAGTCGCTAAATGACTTTTTTTTTGTCCTGTTAAAAGTGACAGACAGTAAATCCCAATTCTTAAATTTTGATAGCTCTGAAATTTTTTATTTTTGTTTTCGTAACCCCGCTTTTTAAAGAATCAATCAAAGATATTCTCGATTTTTTTCGATGAGTGGTTTTATTTTTTCATGACATTTTGGCGTTAAAATATACTGTAAGTAATGGTAGAATAAATTGAATTGTATATAATGCACTTTTTTCTTCGTGGATGAACTTTTGATATATTATAGGATTTTTTTTCATTTATTTAAAATGACAATTACTAAGCTTGTTAAGATCCTTGTAAAAAATACTAATTTTTTAGACAGGTACATGCATATATACATATTTATTTAAGTATGTGTATGGTTGAAACTTTTGAGGGTTTTTTTATATTAATGCTATGCTTTATTTATTTCCAGTGCGACTCCTTAATGTTATTTTAATACAGAATTTAACATTGAACGAGTTGTTTACTAGACATTTCCCCACATTTTGTACGCGCTGCCACAAATTATTTTCGAAGCACCTAATTGAGTAAAAAAAAAAACTCCTCCAATCAAAAAAAAAAAAAAAAAAATAAAAATAAAAATAAAACTAGAGATCAATGGACATATTTCCTGCAGCATTTAAATATTTTAACGTGATTTAAAATTAAAAATAAAAATGATTTTTTTTTTGTAAGAATTAAAAACGGCATATTTTAGACGCCATATTGAAAATGAAACGGCGATTTCGAAACATTTGGTACCAAGATAAGAATCATTTACAGTAAGTAATTAATACGAAGCATGATTTTTATAATAAAAAGACATTTTCAAGCATTGATCAATGGATCAAGAAGATTTTTAGTTGAAGAAATTTAGAAAATATGTAAATTAAACTTTTTTCTATTTATTGTTTCTTCAAAATTATAGAAAATATATGTTTAACTAATATTTGAAAGCGAGGTTTTTGACACATTGGCATCCAGTGCGTATGTGGTATCTGTGCCCGGATTTCGTACCTATGCCACATTTTTAAAGTTTCTCCGCTTTATATGCTCGAAGAAAATCAAAATAAATTAAGATAAAAAAAAGTCTTCAAAAATAATAGTATTAAAGAATAATATTAAAAAATAATAGTACATCATACTTGGTATGTAATGAAACTAGTAAATCTGCAGAACTAGTCCTTCAAACTAAAGTGCTGGCACTTATTAAGGCTAATCCGCAGAATTAACGACTACATGGCGTAAGACTTTTCGGCACTGCAATAAATTAGCCAATTCTATCAATTTAAACTTTCAAATCGAATTTAAACAATTATAAACAATAATGTGTACAAATATTTTTTTTGATTTCCGATTTGGCGATTTTTTAAAATCGCGACTAAACTTGTAATAATACAAACAATATATAAGACTACAACAAGTACATCTAAGACTTTTTGCCAAACTCAACTTGCAAATATTTGTATTGAAGCTTTTGTATTTTGTTTATGACAAGTGTAAACAAAATGAATAGACAATCTAAAAAGCAAATGTTCAAGAATAGGTTTAGATTTATTTCGATATCATTTGAGAGGAATCTAAGATCTAGGGTATTTAAGTATCATATTGTTTGAATTTCATTTTTATTTTTTAATTTTCACTGGGTTTAATTTTTTTTAAATATTAAATGTAGAAATAGCTAAATCGATTAACTTAATATCTGTCCCTTCTTGGGCTTAAATCATGTAGGAAATATTTTATTTTAAATTTGTTCAGCAAATTATGTTTTTGTTAATATTTTATTGTCTAAGATGTATTTATGTTTTTAAAATGTAACAGCTATTGTATCATATGTAAAATTAAATAAAATAATAAGTCATTTTATTGTATGAATTTTCATGTTATTTTATTATTGAAACGTATTACATATGTTTATTTTTATAAGTGTGTGTGTATAGCGGTATGAAACATTTCCTAAAATAAACTTTTCTACCAAAAATTAAACCAATTTAAAAAACTACTGCAAAGGGAAAAATATTTTTTTTACATAATAGTAATAAGAAATTAAGTTAAGAGTATAGTATTTACCATGGGTATTATTATATTTATGTACATTAATTGGATGTCGGTGCCAGGCAAGCCAATTTACATGTAGTTATCAAATAGATACACAATCAACTGCCTATGAGTTTTTTACGATTTAATATTTAGTTTAAAATTTCACTTTATTATTCTATGATTTGCATTGGATTATTAATTTTAATTTTGAACTTAGCTTGGCTGGCAACGACTCCAAAAAATCCAACTAATATACATAAATATAATAATACGCATGGTAAATACTATGCGTATGTACATTACTATTATAATGTACATAAATATAATAATACCCATGGTAATACCATGGTACCATGGTAAATTATTCTCTTAACTTAATTTCTTATTACTACTATGTAAAAAAAAAAAAAAAAAAAAAAATATATTTCTCTTTGCAGTAGTTTTTTTTAAGTCGGTTTAATTTTTGGTAGAAAAGTTTATTTTTCTTTTTTTAGTTAAAAGTTAACGTTTTTTACATTATTTTGTTGATGGAAATTGCTGACTTTCTCGCATGAAAAAGTATTAGTCTTTGGATAATGACAATAGAAAGAATTTCGTCTTACGAAATTGCTTCTACGAAATAGAGAAAAGAGGCCCAATAACTTATCAAAAGTTGACCGGGATGAGATCAGAATGTAAAAGACGCGAAAAGCGTTTAAAAAAATATCTTGTCATTAATGAAATTTCTATAGTGCCAAAATATAGGTTTAAGTACATTTGTATTTGTGGCTTCAATAATTTAAAAACAGCAATTCATTTCATAGTAGCATTAATGTATCCTTTTTTGGAGATATTATGTTTCTTATTGCACTATCATTTTCAATATGATAGGTAATGAGGAGATTTGAAAACTGTAAAGTATTCTTCCGTTTTTAGTTCCGCTGCCAAATGGCACATCTTAGTTGATGCGATTTTGTGCATAGAAATGCTTTTATGAAATAAGACTTATTTATGAAATAAGTCTTTTGTGACATCCACATTTTACGTCGGAATATTTTATTGCTGATACCTTTTTGTTTCAGGCTAAAATTTTCCGTGGTCTCGATTACAGAAGATTGGAAAATCCATCTTCAGTCATATTCTATATTCTTGATTAATCCGTCATAATCAAGCTACATGTTACTAACTGACGTATTTTAGTAAGTATGGTACATCAAAGATAGAAGTTTTGGAAGCAAATTATGATAGTCTCATTTCCCTTAAACCATATTAGCCTTAAAACGTTTTTCTTAAAACTTTAGTATCGCCCACTTTTTATTTTTGTTGGGTAATCTAATTAAAATTCAAGGTTTTCGTCTACGCTTTCTTTCGAGAACCATAATTAAAATCTGCTCGGCCATTCTGACTGCACTCCATCTCCATTATGCGAACTATTCAGCGTCCATGTAACTTTTAATTAGCGAGAAATCACTAGTTTTATTATTTTTTTCCTAATTACTAAAAAAGTTGTGTACCAATTTCGATGAAACGGAAGTGCAACCAATTCGAAAGCATCCTATTTCATTTAAAACAAAAATTACAGAAATTGGTTGCATAATTTTGAAGTAATTGGTAAGCATACATAAAAAAAACGTGCGCGTCAAATGGATAACTTCTCCTTTTTTTAAGTCGGTTAATAATTATTAGTATTTTATTTGGAAAATATATATGTAAAAATTACAACACGGAAAAGAATATTGCACACGTACGTCAAGTGTGGGGTTCAAATCCCGCCTCTCTTTAGAAAACTGGAGCTTAAATCTAGCGCCTTAGACCGTTTGGCCATTCTGCTTGCACCCCATCCGGCGAACTTATTCAACGTCCATGTTACTTTTAATTAGCGAGAAATCACAAAATTTGATTGGTTTTTGCCTAATTACTAAAAACGTAGTGAACCAATTTCGATGAAACGGAAGTGGTTCCAATTCGAATGTATCCTCTTTCATTTAAAACAAAAATTACAGAAATCGGTTGCATAATTTCGCAGTAATCGGTGAACATACATAAAAAAATAAAATGCAGTACGCGTCGAATTGACAACCTCCTCTCCTTTTTTGAAGTCTGATAATGAATAAATGAATATTATGCAATTCAACTAATAAATTCAAAAATATGAATTTTAAGCTATTCAAATACACCGGACAACTCGGGTTCTTCGTGCCTCACGGAGACGATATTTATTTAACGATAAAGATAACTAAACATCCGTATTTAGCGTAATTCCTCTAGAGCTTTTCAATAGATCAGAGTTTCATCACCCACAAAAATTTTGAAACATTCGGACAGATAGAAATAATTTTAGAACATAAAATGTGTAAAATTTTGGACGAAATAAATAAAAATCCGAGTGTTTTTGCTCGCTTTCTGTGAGCATAGACTCCAAAAATCAAATCGTGCTGGAAATAAACACCACATAACACTGTACTTTCAATTCAATAATTTTTCAATTACAAATGTAAATTCAAGTAAAAAGAAATTGAATATATAAAGTCTGAAATTAATTTAAGTATGGTTTTTCATGGGTCTGGCCAACGTCAAGTGCATGGAGGGGAAGTGCATGGAGTTAATGGAAAAAAGAGCAATCAAATATCGTAAATTTGAATAACTTCATCGGGATAGAGCTGAGATTTGTTTCCTAAAAGTAGATAGATTAGGAAATTTTAGATCAAGTTTCGAAGGAACCTTCAGTTCACTGTGAGCGAAATTTTTTTGTCTCATAATTTTTACTTTATATTACCATATGAATTTTTGGTACTACTCTGTTATCCCGTCGACCAATTTCGCCAAATTATACGATTCGCCAAACTAATAGCTAAATTATACAATTCGCCAAACTAATTGCCAAATTATATACATATACATAATTTTTATTTTAAATAATGAAAAAACAAATAATTAGTAGAATATTAATAAAAATACAAATAAAAAGCCGAAATAAAAATCCCTTAACGACTTTTTAGGCACGTGAATCGTACTTAATGTCACTGAATGTGACACTCACGATTATCCATTATTGGCATTTAATCTTATAATTTGACGATAATTTTTTGGTCGACGGGTTAACCTAGTAGTACGGAATTTTTATAAGAAATACTAAATTTACTCTATCTAAAATTTACCTTTAAATATGAACACATATTTTAAGTAAAACAAAAAATATTTGTACTTTCGAAAGGTCCTTAGAATATAGATAAACACGTTTACAAGAAAAATAGAAACATATTAATTGACATATTTTGTCATACTTTACATCTAGTCTGAGAAATTCATTCACAAGATCATTGTTATTAAACACTAAAAAATATTTCTCGTAAATTTTAGTAACAAACACTATTTGTAGGTTACATTGTACATTTTCTCTACTTTATGGGAAAAAAATCAATAACTACATCCTTTTCGCCTCCTTCTCAAAGAATGCATTTTCAATGAAATTGAAATAAATGTCTATGACACGCAACTTTTGGCCGGTACATTTATTATTTACTTTATGACTTGTGTAAAAGTTCCATTTAGAAAATAAATGTTCCAATAATCCAAAAGCATATTTTTTTATGCTGCTTTTATAAATATTCACATAAATTCTATTTGTGTTTAAAAGAAGAAGAAAAATCCACTAAAATATCTCATGCATTTTTTCTGCATTTGAGTATCATAGGAGAATTTCTAAAACAGACATTGAAACCATTTGTTGTTTGAATATGAATATTTAGATATGAATTCAGTCTAATAGTTGTCAAGCTTAGTTATTATTAAACTAGTTTGTTCTTAGTAATTGTTAACTGTAAAAAACTCGGACATAAATCGGTGTGGATCATTACTAACTTCAGTTCAAGCTTAATTTCAGAACAAATAATTCATCACTAAGTCTTTCCTATTTTTGAGATTCTTTATTTAAAATAAACTGTTTTTTGTATGCAAGTTTGAAATCGATTATTAATAGATTTTCGATAGATTAGATTTTTTTAGTTGCTTTCACAGGTGTGTTGACAATATGTCAGACCAACAAAAGGATAAATCGTATGGCTTTTGGGTCTGTGGATATTGCAGTCCCCCCCCCCCAAATATAAATATATATATATTTGACAATAATAATAAAAGAAGATGTATCTATTTGTATACTAAGTGTGCATCAATATGTTTTCAGTTGTATGTTCAACTAATAATCATCTAATTACAAATTGTTGTTCCTCTAATAACAAATTATACTAAAATGAAGTTTCGAAAAATTATCTGCATACCACAGTTAATAATTGTATGTGATATATTATATGAATTTAAAAAACACAGTTTACTCACAGATTAATTTAAAAGATGACTAAAATAATGAAAAAAATGTTACAAGTTTAAAAACATGCATTTTATTTAAAAATTTCTTCAAGCACTTTCAAGCTTTCCCAAAGTCTTCATCAGAGAATATTGTTATATTAAATTACTCAAAAAAATGACTAACTGCCTAAATTATTTTCTGATGAAGAACTTCGAAATGCTTAAAATCATTTTAAGAAATTTTAAAATAAAAGTGCATGTTTTTTAACGTGTAGCAGCATCTCTGTTATTATTTTAGCCATATTTTAGGTAAAACAGTTAACTTTTGGAAAACTCATGCAATAAATACATTATATGTTTGAGTCAAGGTGAAATATTGCGTTTCGTCTTGTGGTATTATTTGATCATTTTATTTTCTTTAAAAAAAAAAAACGAACTACAGTTCTGCGGAAAAAATATAATTATGAAACAGTTTTTTAAAATCATCCGATAAGTTGTTTTTCACAAACATAATACTTGATTGAAATCATTTACGCCAGTCTAATACAATGCACTGAAATATGTTTATATCGACCCTACTGCGAAGTATTTGCCACAGAGATTAAAACAATGTTTTTTAATCCTGAAAAATTCTAATCAAAATCTCTCACCTCTTTCAGAATCAGGGATGATAGCGCTCCGACCAAAATGACCGGTTACTACCACTAAATTTTATTAAAAAATCTGGCATTGTTTAATGACAGAATTTCTGAGAAGTTATAAACTAAAGTATACTTTTAAAATTTATCGGTAGTAATCGGTCATTTGGGTCGGAACACTCTTATGCTTGCAGAATACATTAGAATAATTTACATTAATGAGTTGTTTAGAATCAAAGTGAATTAAGTCTGAAATAATTATCCAGATATGTTTGGATGTAAAGTGTAATTTAAAGAGTGCCATAACATAAAGTGAATGGGCTCCAGGTTTTGTCTACCATTAACGTGTGATGAGTACTATATCTGTTGCTCGCATGTTCAAGTTAATACTGGGTTTGCTATGGTACTAATTAAGTTATTGTATACGAAGCACGAAGGCGCCTGAAACACGGTGAACTTAATTCACTTTGCTTGTAAACATCCCAAACAATGTTGACTGTAAGTGCGAGATGCTGTTTCAATGAATATTAATAAAGGAACAGAAGGAATCGATGCAAATTCTTTATGCAGTATCGCCTTTCCCCTCATAATATGTCTCGTTTGCTTATTTCAGAGAACAAAAATTCTTTCAATCCTTCTCATCCCAAAATCATATTTAGGTAATTATCGTGAAGATTTTTTTCAGTAATACTGTTTTGTAATAAAGTCCGAAATATTACCCAAATATCACAATTTCTTATTTTATTTGAGAAGAAAGAGAAAAAGGAAAAAAACAACTATGGAATGAAATAGAAGAGATTTATGAAACAATATTTTTTTAATATCACCTAAAAAGGTATTTTTCCTAATATTATTTAACTTTAAAACTGGATACAGGCAATGAAATCATATACTTTTAAAAATATGCGATCTATCTATCATTCGATCGTTTTAAAAAATAACGAATACTTGACCTTCTTAGGATATTTATCTGATCCTATTATTGAATATGTTATGATCAGAATACAATTAAATTACGATTTTGTAACGACTGGGCAATTTCCTGCAGATTTGTAACAGTCTGGTGCTGCATGTTTTTCTAAAATAATCTATTTGTACTATATTGTTTTAATAACACAGTTATCGAAAAATACCGCGAAAAAATTGGAATACATCGATTTAGCTAAATCTGCATGACCTACTTCAATTTTGTGCATGTGAGAGAGATGAGTTGAGCCATGATTCGAGGGATTTCATACAACATTCTTCTTATTATTATTATAAGTATTAAAAAAATTATTTGAATTGAATATCCTGCAATGCAGTTAAATTTTAAGATAACTTTTACTTATATTATTTAAGTTTCAGATTAGATAATGTTATAGAACTTTAAAATCGGTATCATTTTGTAAAAGAGTAAGGAATGTTGATTTTCATCATTTCAGTTTAGGGGACTCGGTACCTTTATTACACGTAAAAATTTGAAAATATTGATTTTGTATTTGTTTTTCTATAAATTATACTTTATTTTAAATATTTCAATATCTCGTACAACACGCATTAATATTAATTTTTAACATGCGCTATTTCTTGTCAACATAATATTTTTTTTTTTAGATTATTAGATTTCTTTAAATATTATTTATTTATTACATGTATTATTTGTATATTGAAGTTTATAAGACAAGAGAAATTTCATAGACAGAGAAAGTATATTTGTTCTCTTTGAATTCATAAATACGTGTCATAAAACGAAAAATCTTTGTCTCTATTTATTCTGAAACGGTTAACATTACTCGTTGACAGATAGTTTTTCATTTTTCGGCCGTATAAAAAGGGTGTACCCTAATAACGCTTCATTCATAAACTTTTAAAGGTTGTTAAAAATTTATTTCTCTCAGCGTTGCCTTTCAAAAACACTTTATTTTTCTTAAGAGCTTTCTCTTCTACCATTTTCACTTTCAAAACGCTTATAAAAGCGATTTATCATATGCTAATATGTGAAGAGTTTAAATGTGTGCTTCTGTATGTGTATGTGTGCCTGTAATCATGTATGTCTATGCGAGTATGTGTGTGACATGTTTATTTCATTCAAATGCATTACAAAGTAATGAGTCACAAATCTGAATCGGCATTTAAAAGTGGTCCCACTAGTCACATGAAAACACTCGGAAACTAATTTTATGCCTATGGGAAAGTCTGAAATTTCGCACTTGCATTTTAACATATTTATTTCTTTTTTCTTTTTTTTTTTTACAGAATATTTTAATTTTCGGAATCAGTATCGAAAGTGAAAGTAACTGCAAAATTATTTTTGCTAAATAAAATTTCTGGTATTAAAACGGAAAAAAAACGTACTAGCGTTCAACTTATTGTTCCTGTTCTCATATTGCACGCACTAAAAAAAGTTTCGTTTTCCATGTAACTATGTATTTGTTTCCCGAATAACATGTTTCTCCTTGGAAAACATGCCACCTTCTAAATCAGCTAATCCTGTTGCGTATAAAATGCATTTATTGTGTGGTAAAATCGACCAAATAACCATAAATACTACGAGCCCGTTGGATAATTTAGTCATTTCAGTAAAACTATCAATATAAAAACAAGGTACATTCAAAACTATA
Source organism: Maratus speculifer (assembly GCA_964019185.1). Classification (NCBI taxonomy): domain Eukaryota; kingdom Metazoa; phylum Arthropoda; class Arachnida; order Araneae; family Salticidae; genus Maratus; species Maratus speculifer. Next base: position 1,924,618 of record OZ025301.1, on the reverse strand, counting down.
ATAAAACATGAAATATTTTTTTTAATGGATTCATTTAATTAATCCATTTTATGTTAATTACGCATTTGTAGGCGTAAATTACAGCACTTAGATTGCAGTGTGTGGGCCTCTAAAAAGCAAATTAACAGTAGTTAGAGCTGCTCCACTTCATTAACAACAGTCAATATTAAGGCGGTTTTTGAACATTTGGAAAATTTCCCACCAAATCTTGAAATATTTTCATACACTGATTTTACGCCATCCAATCTTTCTGACTGGCCAGCTCCTTCTGCACCAAATTTTGAAAGCACCAACAATCGTGAAAATATTTCAAACTTTCCACAATAATTCATTGCTCACCCATCCCTTCCCACACCCCCTTAAAAAAACTGAAAGAATCGAATCATTCTACACCAACACAGGCTAGCACTTACTAGGAAGCTGTTCTTTAAGTTCTACTCAAACCTTGTCTATTGCTTATAAAGAAGACGTTTCTTCTACATTCTAACTAATTTTGCTTAAACTAGAAGAAGTTAGGCCTTTTGTAAAGGCAGCACTGAATAGGCAAACACAGCTTGGAAAGAAAAATAAGAAGTGGTCTACACTGACTGATTCTCCTGCTAAAAATTTATTTAACTAATAATAAAAAAAAAGATTCATCTATATTAAAAGAAACTTCAAATGAAATCAAATAAAAAAAAGCCAGAAAAAACATGCAGCCAGTCTCTTTCTTTCAATACGTAAAATGCATTAAAGCTTCTGTTACATGTTAGTGTTATGTTACTGTGCATTTAGTTCACAATAAAAAATACTTTTTAATAAGTATTTTTTTACTCTTGTTTTACCATATAAATTATAATTGGAATATTTACCTCTGCGTATTTCTAATAGGCTGAAAGACCTTCCCCGCATTCGAAGCACATTTTCCAGCTTGGCATGGTTAGACTTCACCATTATCTATTAAAAAATATGTTTATTTATTTATTTATTTATTTATTTATTTATTATTTTTGAAAAATAACTGCACCGGTTTGCAATGAAAAATCTAGGAAGTTCAAAGATATCCTATAGATAAAAATAAAAAATAGAAAAATAAATTTGTAAAAAGTTGAAAAACTTGGCCAATTCTTTCTTCCAAAATATTATTTTAATGTATCATCAATATTGCTTTTGAAAACCTACGGTTTCAAACAGAGAATTTTCGAAAATTTCTTTTTTGGACCATTCTTATAAATGGATGCAACACTATAATTTTTCACGAAGTGACTAAAATTTCTGCGTCATAAATGGATGTTTTCCAATCTTGATATCAATAAATCATGCAAATTTATAACATTTTTTACCATTGCATACATTTTTATTTTTACATATTACCTGTCAAAGACATTCGGGGAACATTTATTTTCATCGCTATATATACGAGGTGGAACCCGTCGAAATTCGACGAAAGAAAATCTTTGAAAAAGAACTGTTTTATTTATTTATAATAAATCTACAAAATTAGTTACAGTTAAAAATACATCTTATATTGGTGAGGCTAATTCTCAAGGAAATATTATTTTAAACTAAAATTAACAAAATACTATAAAACCCAATTATTCAAATTATTAAAAGAAACAGAATCCAAAAATTTTCGGATTTTATAACGGACACATTTTAATTTCAATTTTTTTTTCAATTTTGAGAGAAAATGTAGTGATTCTGTTGTCACAGTTACAAAATTGGTACTAAAAATTAAAAAAAAAATTATTATATCAAAAATAAATTGAGATACAGTTCTGAAACAAATTGCATTTAAAAGTACATTTTTTTTCTCTATATGACGGTGTAAAAATTTTAAATGTGTCAAATTTGCAGTACCGAAAACTGCAAAATCAAAATTGCTTGCAAAAGTGTTGCTCATTTTAATTTCAATTTTTTTTCAATTTTAAGAGAAAATGGAGTTATTGTGTTGCCACAATTACAAAATTGGTACTAAAAACTGTAAAAAAATTAATATCTCAAAAATAAATTGAGATAGAGCTTTCAAACAAATTGCATTTAAATGTACATTTTTTTCTCAATACGACAATGTAAAAATTTAAAGTATGCGTCGTTTAAAATTGTAAAGTTTGCAGTAGTGAAAATTGCAAAACCGAAATTGCAGAGAAAAGTGTTGTCATTCGCAAAATAACGTATGCGTTACGCACAGATACGTTTGGCCTTTATAATATAAATTATTCTAATAGGTAAATGGTAAATAAATCATAAGTTCTGTAATTTTCCCAATGAATGAAATCGAATTATAAAATTACTTCTTTATTTAGAAAAATCTCGTAAACTGATAACCGTACTGCAAATTAACGCTTCCAGAAATAAAGCATGAAACTAAAAATACTTTATTCACGTGAAAGATTACACTGTTGAAAATTTTTCTAAAAACACACACAAAAAAATAATAACAAAATTGTAATTTATCAAATTACAACGACTATTTGGAAAATGATAACTTCAAAGAAATTCTATATTTAAATTAATAATAATGATAAACATCATTTTTAGAATTATTATAACGAGTCATATATTACCTACGCCGTGCATTAAACATTGACCTTTGTTTGACAGTCCATTTGTCATTTCGGAATCGGCCAACTTTTCCTTTAGTACATTTATAAAGAGCTTGAATCGAGGCAACAAGTTCACGCAATTCTTTTAATTTTTCATTTATGTAACAAATTTAACAATTAATTTTATTTGTTTACAATTCTTTTGTTGCCACTTTACAAAAAAAAAAAAAAAAAAAAAAAAAAAAAAAAAAAAAAAAATCTATAATACAATTCTTTTAAAATGTATAAGTGTCATCTGTGCAAACGATTTTTCTGAATAATGAAAACATATTTTATTTATTAAATTAATCATGATTCTATCTATAATTACTTACTCAATGATTTATATTTTTTTTCTGAAGATATACGCGTTTCATTTTTTATTTATTTGCTGAAATGCGTCCGTATTGGAAATGCATGTAAAATAAATTAATTAAAATAATATTTTTTTTTAACGTTTTACTGTAAAAAAAATTATATTCTGCAAATCTACAGATCATATTTTATTTTTGTATTTAATTTGAAGTCAAAATATTGAATAGTTTTTTTTGTAAAGTGTACGACAAATTGTAATTTGAGTGGCCTAGTAGAGGATTCGCTTCGCTCATCCTAATAAATGCTAATTCGAACTGTAACCAGTCGGATGTGTCAATCTCAAATTTATCACGGTATACCTGAATCTGATTTTTTAAAATTAGTTCTTGAGAAAGAGCTGTTGCGGAAATCGGGAAAAATCCATCACAACAGCGCCGCCTGTTGAGCGATTAACACGAAAAGTTAAACAGAATCATTTCTCATGAAGATTAACTAAATCTGAAGTTTAATGAAAATCCGCGTATTGATCCTAGAGATAGAGCAGAAATCATAAAAAAGGCAGTATAGATGCCCTACTTTTTGGGCGATTTATACCAAAATGTAAACGGCTTTAATTCAACTCAAGGAATAACCGAAGTTTTTTTAAAATATGTGCAATAGTTCTCGTGATAGACCTATTGCAGAAATCGCACAAAATGCAACATATCAGCGCCACCTGTTGTGTGATTTACACCAAAAACTAATAAAGTACAACTTATTGGGTGTTATATAATTGGGTTATTATACTTATTATATAGTTATTAGATAGTTATTAGATAGTAGATCAGTCACTATCTAAATGTAATTTTTTATTGAATTCCGTATTTTATTTTTTGAAATAGTGCGCCTACAAAATTTTAATGACATGCTGACTGTCAGACCGAGATTCACACACCAGATTCACTGAACCACAGATTCACTGACAGACATTTTGTAAAAACATGTTTTTTGGAATCCCTGAACCCTAAAACGTGTAAATCCGTCAAAAACCGGATTTCAAAAGTTTTCATGAATCCAAATAATTCTCCCTTTTAAAGGTAGAAGAAAGTAAAAAAAGAATGAAAACATACTTTAATCTAACTCAATAATTAATGTAATTTTTTTTGGTTAGTATTTCAGAAATTTAAAACGCAAACAGGCAAAAATAACACAGTTGAGATGAGAATTCATATTTGATTTTATAACATTACTTGGCACATGTTAAAATGTAACAGAAAACAGTTAATTAGTTCCTTAAAATGAAGTAACTTTTTTTTCAATTACCGTTACTATTCTATGTTTAGTGAAGTAATCGAAATCGAGAAAAAGATATTTTATTAGCAGCACTGCCATTTGTGAATTAAAAACATATTAGAATTTCACCTAATACTTCAAGAGGGATCACATATGTGTCAATTCTTTAACCTAAAATATTTTCTATTAAAACTAGAAGATGCCATTATTAAAAAATAAATTATTAATAAAACATTAAAGGGCTATTAATTTTCCTACATTTACAAGCATATTTTTTTCTTAGAAACTCCTATATTATGCTGTTGAATAACCCATACTAAGCAGACATAACACATTTCGAGATGGATATTCTAAGACATATTTCGAATAGCAAATTTCAAACTTTTAATTGAACTTCACGCCTTCACTTTTTTATAATGTCTTATAAGTAAATGTATTATTTTACTATTCTACATCTTATGCGGCAAAAAATGCTTGTCTTTGACTTCTACAAATTGTCTGTGCAAAAAACATTTGCCTAACCAGCGATTGCTTCTATACAGCTTCCTAAAAGTCCATTTTCTGTATAATACAAAATTTTAGAAAATTTTTAAATAAATCCCGTTATTTTTAACAAAATTTAAAATCGTCAGAGATTTTTCAAACAGCACATTTTCTTTCACTTCTGGAAACTTTATGCTTGATCTTTTGCATGACTTGCAAAGCGGATTAAGTTTTCGTGTCGAGAATGAAGAGTGTTTTTGACATGAAAAGAAACATTTGCAGACTTTAACCTTCTTATTAACGGCATTTATTTTTTATTTCAAAATATTGAAACCGTGAATAGTTTTCCAATTTTCAAAAGAAATGCTTAAATGTGATTTTCATAAATTCGAAAAAGTTTTACCAATAGTTTACTAACAAGTGCTTTTTAAAGTAACGATGCTTTAAAAAAATCTCTTAACAAAAATCTACCTTTTATAAACTAACATTTTAAAAAAATCTCTTAAGAAAAAGCAACCTTTTATAAACTAACATTTTATAACACGAGATTTCTTGAAACAAATACTTTTAAAATGACTTCTTTTTGTATTTTTAGAAAAAATAAAATTAGAAAAAAAATTTGAAGAAATGGAATATAAAATTAGAAAAAATATAAATTATAAATGGTGTTCAACTAAAAAAAGACCGAAGCCAAATTTCACTTGTCTATCAAGCTTTGCTTCAAAACGAAACTAAAACTACCTTAAAGTAATTTTTCAGTAATTAATGCATAGACGGATTCACACACACATACATATATATATGTCAATGTTGAGGTCAGAGACCCAGCAAAACAGTAAGTACAGCTGACTAGAAAATATTGCCCTTAGTAACAAGCAACGTGAACAGAAATGATGCAGATTCAGCTTTCTCCCACGGAATACGAATGACGGGCTTACTCTTACCACTCATGCTGGCGAAATTGCTGATTACAACTTTCCATCCAAAAAGTACCCTGGCAATAGTCTAAAATGAACCAGAAGCCAGGATGTGGTACGAGGATGATGGTTCATCGAGCTTCCAAAATCTGACCAAATATGACGTCGCGGCGCAGTAATGATCAGAGATGTCCCAAAACCCATCTTAGCTCAACTGTAAACAGTAAATTGTACCGCATAGTCAAGAAATCATTAAATATTATGTGCTACAACCCCTAGACTCCACAATTTACATATATGCATATTAATATGTATTCATATTATATTAATTAATTAATTAATTATATAGCAACAAATTTCAAACAAACACGCATACAAATGTATATGTGTTTACAAGAATTCCATGATATACAAAATATAAAATTTATAGAAAACCAACCTTATTCACCTGACCTTGCTTTATGTGACTTTAAATCTTAAAAAAAATACGTTGAAGTCCTTTTTATTCCATTTTTAGCATTATAGAAATGAATGGCATGATTCATTTAAATCTTTGGAGAATTCGCCAACAGAAGAACATTAATCATGGTGACAACTACTTTGAACACCTTTAGGAGTCGATTAGTCTTGCACCGTTTACTTTAATTCAAAAATGTCTGTGTGAGCCTCGTATGATTTAGCATACTTTTGAATAGTGATATATGTTTTCCTTAGAATAAACATATCTCTTTCCAAACAAAAAATTTGCATTAGGATGCAATTTGGGCATTGTAAGACAAGATAGAACGCGTTAGATATTTATCTAGACAGTTATATAAAAATCGCTCTGACGATAATGAATGTAATGTACATTAATGGTACTGGGAAGAACAAGAATCGGTAGCTTTTTCACAAAAATCCGTGTAAGTATATTCATTTTCTAAGTTATTCGTGTTTGAAATGCTATTTTACATAGGAATATTTTCAAAATTCCTGTAGGAATCCTAAACTAAATTCAAAATCTCTCTGAAACAGAATAATGAATTATGCAAAAATTACAATAGTGTTTTTTTCTCTTCTATTAGTATTTATAATGTCTTACGTTTCTTGTCATTTTAAGGATATTTTCGTTTTTCCATACGAATATTTCTTTGGAAAGTATTCATTAGCATTAGAAACTAAAAAATGCTCTTAGCAGAATAAAACAATATGAATCTAGACAGCTCTAATGACAATGGATGCAATTTAAAGATGAAATAGTACAACGAAAGTATCAAGATATTTTAAAAATTCAACTTATTTAAACATTTTTTTAAAGTGACTAAGTTATCCATACATTAAACAACCTTTTTCTATATAAAATTCTTTAACTTATTTCCAATACAACGAACTCTAAAAACGTTTAAGCAATAACGCAAAAAGTTCAATACAGCTTTTTTTTCTATTAATACTTTATGCTTATATTAAGCACATTTCGTAGAGCGTTATGTTTTGCGTTAATTTAACAGGCAGTTCTTTCCGAACCCCACATTAGCATTTTGAAGGTTTTCAATATTTAAAATGTAACAAACAGAAGTTTTATCTAGACAACTCAATAACCACTAATGATAACGGATGAGGTTAGGGAAAATGGAATTAGAAGAAAAGAAGGAATAAATAGATTTTTTATCAATATTTTTCTATCAATTTCTACCGGTTCAGTTGTTTTTTCAATGTTATTTAAATTAGTCGATTTTTCAACAGCCTGTTTCATTTGCATACAAATTTATCCACGGTACCCATAAAAACGACTAACCAATTTTTAAACGCTAATGTATTCCTTTTTTAGGTGGTAATGTAATTAAAATTTACTTATTTGGAACTTAAGGCAATTAAAATGTCGTTGAAATAGAAAAATTAACATTAAAGACATAGTTTAAAAATCGCAACAAATATTTTAAAAACTCATTAGTATGTTTTTAATTTTAAAAGAAGATCAATTTCAAAAAAAGATATTAAACTTTTTGGGAGCAAAAATACGCTAGTTAAATTATTTAATATTTTATTTTTCTTATGATAATTTTAAAGAACCTAATTAATAAATATTATAATTGAATTAAGCCGAATTATTAACTATTACTTTTTTTAATTTGTTATTGCTATTTTGGCTTATATCTTATATTTGCACATAGTATTGACTTTTAATATCTTATTTATTCAAATTTAGTTTTATCATTATTATTATTATTACTGTTATATTTAAATTACTTTTTGATTTCTTAATTCATTAATTTTCTCTTATTAACGACAAAATTCGCATTAATATGTTTTATGGTATTAATGCCGCAGACACTTTGACTAATGGAGTGATTTTGACTTTATAAGATTTCATGCAGTAGATTGTTTGTGAAGTCCTAATCTTACCCGCCCGTTTCCTAGTGTTTCCTAATCAGAAGTCGAAGCCAATGAGTGCCGTGATTTCGAACAGGTTACTAGTATTTGGCACTTGAAGTTTCGAGCTCTGTCCAGTAATTTTCCCTTGGTCCCTTCGATATGGAAAATCATGAAGAACCCGGCTAGGGTACTGCCTTTTGGAACCCGCTACTGTGCGTAAGGTGACCAGGAATGAGAACTAATTGTAGAGAATACTTTGACTCTCCTGTAAAGGAAGGAAGGGAACTAGGGCGTAGGGGGCAGGTGTTGATAATGCCTCTCCAAGTGACACTAACCAAATCTTAACTCATACGTTATTATGCAATCTAATTTGCTTTGTGCTTACCTGTAAATGAACTATAAATACTAATTATTCTATACTGCAGAGAAGGCATGTTTAGTCCATATTACTGATAGATATCAATTTCATATATTCCAAATTGTGTAACATCATTAAAACACACCGCATATGATTTTCCCCCATTGATAGAAATCTAACTTTATTCTTTTGAGTATATTTTAATTCAAATTAGAAATGATATTCAATTCATTTTTAGTCTCCAAAGAATCTACAGTAAATATCAGTAACATATAAAAGTTTCATCGCGATCCAAATATATTTAGGAGAATTACAGCAAAGGTAAACGACATACTGACATACAAACCAAATTCAACTATGTTGGAAATTGTTAAAAATAAATGTATTTCTATTTCCGAAATTTTTTATTATTCGACAAGAAAATCGTGGGTGTTTTTATATGATTATTAATATTTAAAGTTATTTTCTCTTAACAAATACATTTTAAGAAACATTTTTTTCATGCTATAATAATCCATTTGATAAATCAATTTTTTGTTCTTCTAAAAAATCAAAATTTTGGTTCAATAAAAGTTTCCTGATGTAATAGATGAAACATTGTGATTATGGTTTTTTATATTTTCACATAAGGAAGTAATTTTCTTGCTGTGCCGTGCCCTTGCAAAACAACAAATATTTATCTTTAACGTTTAGATTCAGTTTTGTAGCCCATAAAAATGTTTTGAAATTTTCGTTTGATTGCTTCGGCTGTCTTTTATGACCGAAAGAAATTTTTATAACATCGAATATGAGCAGAAATAAGCTAATATCATTATGGATCTCAGCAGATTAAAAAAAATATTATTATATATACGTTCATAAATATAATGCATCTTCGTAACATTACTTACATGTCACGGAGTGTTAGGAAATATGTAACATACATATGTATAATACATACAAATATATTATATACACGTCTATATATTTGCATGTGTGTGAGAGTGAGTGTTACGATATTTGTAATATTTTGGTGAAAACTGAGATTATAATAAAAAGAATATTACCCAGTTAAACTGATGGCATTGAGCTCACAAGCTACGTATACAAATTGTACATTACAGCCTTATATTTTAAAGAGTTAATTCCGTTCGAAAAACAAATTAAGGAGGGGAAACAGCTCCTTACATTTTCCCTTTTTATACTTAATCATTGAACCCCCTAAACTATACAAGGACATGCTGTATCATATCAAAAATTTATATAATAAATTCAGAGCAAATCGGAAAATTTTTAATAAAAACCCATTTATATAAATTAAATGGAGGGGCATTAGAGCCCCCGTTCCCCCTGTTTATATTTATCTAATGAACACCTAATACCAATCACGGAGGCGCCTCATCAGAATGATCCTATAATTAAATTTTGAACAAAAACTGATACTTCTGCATGAAAAACTCATTTATATCAATTAAGGGGAGAGGCATGAGCCCCCGTTACCCCCTGTCATACATATCGAATGAATTCCAGAAAGTTATCAGGGAAGCGCCTTATCAGAATATAACTACATACAAAATTTCAAGTGGATCGGATACTTGTATCATGAGGTATCGCGTTACGCACATACGCACGAACATACGTACATACATACATACAGAACGGATGGGCACATAAGCTCTCAGGCTATGATAGCCTGTGAGCTAAAAATCTCTCTATATTATTTCACTCGAATACTTCTTCAAAACCACTCACAAAATTTCAAATTCAGGAACTTTAATCAACATCATTTTTCTACTTAACTAGTAGATAATACTGAAATACGTGTTCTAAAACAGCTTGTTTGCAGTCGTATTTAGCCAATTTGCCAGGGATCAAATGTATTAAAGTTTTTCCATTAATAAGAGAACAAAATGACCAGTTGGGAAGTATTTTTATTATAGCTCAGTTGATCTAAAATACAAATAAATCATTCACCAGAATTTATAAAACATTTAGGATTTTTCACTACTAAAATTTTAGCAATTAATCATGTAATTATGAGTTACATTTTACAATAGATGCCACGATATTTTTCCAATAATTAAATAAAGCATCGCTCTCAGACAACAGGTAGTTTTTTGAAAGGAACTAAAAACACGAAAATGTGCTCTCTCCACTAGCGATTTGACATTTTAAGCTTGAAAGTGGAGGGATTTTTCTACACTGCAGATATACATATTAGCTAATTGCAGTCTAAGTGGGCACAGAACTGTATTTTAAGTGTTGATAAAAAGAAAGGAAGCTATTCTATCCTCCTGGAAAGAACGTTGCAGAGAATATTTTGAATAAATCAAAGAAAAATGGTTCAAAATAAGTAAGTCTAATACAATTCCTATCGGTAATCAGGACTGAAAAATGTAAGACTTTGAAACAAATATTTACGGTACATGTTATTTTTTAATATTTTTTGAAAATATGTAAAATATGAAAACATTTAGTTGAAAAATGACAGATAACGCTATTATTAGAAAATTTTATATTTACATTGGTATAAATGACAAACTTCAGAAAAAATTTGCAATTTTTTTATTACATTAGTACTTAACTGCTATATCGTATGAGACAGAGATGCGACTATAATATATGCAGACAAAATCTTAGATACAGTGCGCGAAAAAAGTATAAGGACAACATTTAATTGCATGAAAATATGCTTTATTTTCATTTCACCTAAATGAAATTTTTATACATCTTACTTCTGCTACATAATTTTGTGATAACATTTATACCCGATAAAAAACATAATACAGCTTCAAAATACTGATTTTACAAAATTTAACATTAAAGGAAATACGGAAAAAATTATAAGGACATGTTCCAAAATACTTTGAAAATATTTCAATAATCAAGAAAATTACCTTTTTTTTCAATCACTTGAATAAGCCGAGAGGTCAGAGATCCTGACAGATCTTTTAAAATGTCCACAGATATTTTTTCCCAAGCGTCTTTGATAGCGACGACAAGATCTTGTTTACATTGATACTGTGTGCCATTTTTATAAACTTCTCGGGCTAGAAGTCCCCATAAGTTTTCGATTGGATTAAGATCGGGACTTCTCGCCGGCCAATCAAGTAACTTTACAGAATTAGCTTCAAACCAAAGTTTTGTGCTCTTAGAAACGTGTATCGAAGCATTATCTTGCTGAAAAATATAGTCCCCTGAAGTAATTAGTGGCGCTTCAGGTAACAAATTTTCTCCTAACATATCAACATACCTGTCCGAATTCATTTTATGATTGATAAATACAATTGGAGTGGTTCCATTTGCCGCAAAACCGCCCCATACCATAACTGAGCCACCACCAAATTGACGCCTGGAAAACACTTCCTTGGTCTTTCGCAAATCATACCAAAAATAACGAAAACCATCAGGTCCATCAAGATTGAACTTTTTTTCGTCCGAAAAAACTACATCAGCCCACTTTTGACCAAGAGAAATGTATTTTTTGGCAAAGTCAACTCTTCTTTTCTTATGATGATTTGTAAGAGGGGGACGTGACACTAATTTCCCATAAGAAACTTGAGGATGTTTACTCAAAACATTTTGAACAGTCCTCGTTGAGCATGGTAAACTCAAATATTGTCTAACTTCATTTGCGGTTTCTTTTTTCTCGCAAGCTCTTCTTACAATCATTCTTTTTTGTCGACGAGAGAGAATGTCGGGTCTCCCAGTTCGCTTTTTCATACCATACATCCCAGGATTTTTTAGAAAATTATAAACTACCGTTTTAGATCTCTTGATTCTTTTTGAAATTTCCCATCCACTTAATCCACATTCTCGAAAAGCAACAATTTTTCCTTTTTCAGAGTCAGAAAGTTGAGTTCCTTTGGGCATCGTTACAAATTTACACTGAAAGTCGCCGAGTAGGAAATTTTTTTCGCAAAGGAATCTTTTAACTCGGAAATGTCATTTGTTGCTTTCAAATATGCAAATTTTTAAATAATTACTGGAGAAAAAGCAATGTCCTTATACTTTTTTCCGTTTTCATTTTAGTTCAAAAATCAAAATTTAAATTTTAAAAGATTTAAAATGGAAAATTTTAATTACTTTACGCATGAAATATTTTAGTTTTACATCTATTTTTGCTGCAAAAATTTGCATACGATTCTGATAACAAGGCTTCTAGATTTGGCGATTTTTCGCGTGTCCTTATAATTTTTTCGCGCACTGTAAAATTGTTCTCCTTATTATGCAATTTAAAAAATGTCAATACATTGTTTTATTGTTCTGTTTTAACGTTTTGCGGAAATGTCAATTTTTGACATATTTTGACTGTTTTTCTCTAAAAAAAAATTATTTCTCGGTAATTGTTATTATTTTATACTTTTTTCAAAGTTTTAAAGTACACGTCATTATAAAAATAGATAACAAGAGAAAATTTCAAAAAATCTCCCACGAAGTTTGCGGATGCCTTAATTCATTGCATTTGCTTAAAAATTTTTTGTTGTTTAATGATAGTGCTTTTGTTGTATACTGCAAGATATTTTTCTTTCAAATAAGATGATCTAGTTATCTAATGAAGACTTTAAAAACAACGTTACAAAATGTTGCTCAAATGAGATATTCTTGACATGATTACACATGTTCGATACAATAGACTAAAAAACTCCATAAAGATATTTCTGAAATCCTATTGTAATGTTTCTGAAATTTAATAAAACAGAAACGACCAAATTTAATATCAAATCACTTTGCGAAATGCCAATTGTTAGGGAAAAAATGTCAGGTCATTATTTTAAGTTGAAGTCCCGGAAAATAAATTGGCTCTCATTATATTCTGACGTCAAATGTAATTTATTCCATAAATTTGTCAAATATGTTATTGAGCCCCATGATAATGTCGCCTATAAGCACATTTTTTTTTAGAACTATAGATTTGATGGATGTTTTTGATTTTATTTCTTTATGATATGAAATTTAGGGTTTCTTTAAAAGAGGAAAATATAAAGTAAAATTTTATAAAAGTTTGACTTTTTACATAATCTTGTTCTAATAGTTAAATATTTTAAATGTGTTTTTAATAGTTCAAAAATTGGTAACAATTAATTTTTAAAACATAAGTAATTAATTTTTATACTAGCTATCAAAAGACCTATATTTTGAAAGGAAAAAATTAATTGAAATAATTTTTTATATGTTAATTAAATGTTTCAACAATGTTGATTTGCCTTGCCTTTTTTTTCATTATGTTTATATGTTCAATGTTATTAATGAATTCGTATGAGTGAAATTGCACTGGTTTGATTATGATTGCATTTGAATGACAGATTTCATTATGCATGGAAATTAAAAAATAATAATACAACATGTAATTTTCTTAATTTTATTTTCAGATACACCATAAACGAAAATAATGAATAACAAATTAGAGTTCACTAACGAACTCAGTCCTGATTTTAAATGTAAGACTGAATAAAATTCTTTCATAAAAATGACTGCCAAAGCATTGTCTGTGTAAAATTGCAAATGTCTGTGTGTATGTCGCCATTCTACCATCAAAAAGTGTATGAAGTTATGCATAGAATTGAACCAAATTTTTTGTGAATGTTTTTGGCTGTGGCAAGCAGGTCCTCCTTCAGTTTTGAAATATTACGCCGGAAGAGGGCGCTGCAATCGCGATTTTTGTACCATTTTCAATATTGTACCGACTAAAAGTATACAAAGTTATGCATCGAATTGAACCAATTTTTTTGTACATGTGTATGACTATGACTAGTTGGTCCTCCGTGATTTTGTAAAAAATCCGCCGGAAGGGGGCGCTGCAATCGCGATTTTTGTGCCATTTTCAATATTGTACCGACCAAAAGTATATGAAGTTATGCATCGAATTGAACCAATTTTTTTGTACATGTGTATGACTATGACTAGTTGGTCCTCCGTGATTTTGTAAAAAATCCGCCGGAAGGGGGCGCTGCAATCGCGATTTTTGTGCCATTTTCAATATTGTACCGACCAAAAGTATATGAAGTTATGCATCGAATTGAACCAAATTTTTTGTGTATGTGTATGACTATGGCTAGTTTGTCTTCCCTGAATTTGAAAAAAATCCGTCGGAAGGGGGCGCGGCAATCGCGATTTTTGTGCCATATTCAGTATTGTATCGACCAAAAGTACATCAAGTTATGCATCGAATTAAACGAAATTTTTTGTGTAAGTGCATGGCTATGGCTAGTTGGATCGCCCTGAATCTGAAAAAATCTGCCGGCAGGGGGAGCTGCAATAGCGAATTTTATGCCATTTTCAATATTGAACCACATAAAAGTGTAGGAAATTAGTTCTAGAACTGAACTAATTTTTTTTTATATGATTATTTTTTGGTAAGGCAAGTAGGTCCTCCCTGAATTTGAAAAAATATCTGTCTGTCATTCTATTGTCTATCGGCTCGTGCAGAGATGGAAATTCGTTTTTACTCCGATTAATTGATTGAAGCAAAAATTTAAGATGAAAATCAAAGTTGGTATGGTATTGAATTAAAATTATAAGAGCATTAAAATGAGTAACTATTTTTTTTAAATATTAAAATGTACGTATGAGATAGAAGAAAGTTTTGGGATTGGCACATCCAACTAGTTTTCCAAAAGTAGTAGGAGAAAAGAAAGGGTGGAATAGGACAGTAGGTTTTACTCTTTATTTATAATTCAAAATATTTCATTAATCACGCATCAGATGAAGCAATGGTATCGGAATCTTCAAAAGCGTCCTCCTTTCTTAATATTCTCCTCTCCCAAAGGCTATTTCCAAGAAGTAGTCGATCTGCAGAAGCTTGGAGTTGTAAATATATATATACTACCTCTGACAATAAAGTTCAGTGAATAGTCTTGTAACTTTAATGTAGATGAAATATTAACGAAAGTTACCATACCATCTTTCAAAATAGTCATCTCCCATAACTATGCACCTCTGAGATCTGCTATACATGTACTGGGAAATTCGCAAGAAGTCTTCTTTTGGGGTGACGTTCAAAATCTTCGTCACGTTACGTTGGATGTCAGCAATATGGTCAAATCTCTTTCAAAGAAAGTTTGAGTCGTGAAAATAGGAAGAAGTCTGGAGGATTGAGATCTGGCGAGTATGGTGGATGTTCAATTTGCAACACCCCTCATGAATTTCTTTCGGTGTCTGGCAAAGCTTAAAACCAACTTTTGTTCGTTCATTTTCCTCTTTCAGTTAAGAACCAACACACTGGACAAGCACTTAGTGAAGCACATCTTACACAGAACATAAATGATGCTCAACTGAATAATGGTGGGGGAAGATGGTCAGCACTTGCCTCTATGCAGGTGCAGCGTTTTGTTTCTCCAGTGTTGCCAGATCGGTCGTTCTGAATTCATTCACCGAACTTTTTTTGTCAGAGGTAGTATATATATGTATATAATTACTACATTCCGTATGTTTTATATTTGCGCAATAAAATTTTCTTTTACTGAAAATTCAGTCCTTTGTTTTACTGAATGCAGTAATTGGAAAAAAGGACATCGACAATTTTCGCATTCGTATCTGTCGATTTGATTTAAATATTTTTTTTTAACTGCGCATAAATAATCCCCATGTCTTTGGCAGCCCATTTGTGAAATTCTCGGTCATTTGGATCAGTAGTTCTTTTGTTATAAGGTTTTGTTTTCATGACTTAAAAAAAAACTCTGTATTATCGTTTCGTCTGTGATTTTGGTGCTTCCGAATTTGTTTTGGATGCTAAAGTGCTCAAATGTATACCAGCATTAGTTCGTAACTTTAACTATAAGAACGGAAGTCTTAACGGAAATTTTACTAGTTGGAACAGGTGTTTAAAATTTCATTTACATCTGAACATATTAGTTATTGTCTTTTTACATTTCTACAATGAGTAACTGAAGTAACAAAGATTTTATTTTCATTAAATTTAATCAGAAATATGCTATTTTTTCAGTGCATTTCATCTCTTCACAGAATAATGTATGTGAAAGAAAAAAAATCAGAACACTTTAAATTAAAAAAAAAAATGCTATATTTTTTTCTTAACTCATACTTTTAAAATAACAAAATACGACATTAAAAAAAAATCACTGATTTTTCGAGAGGTTTTTAGGAATGTATAAGGATTAAGCAGTTAATTCAGTGCACTCTTTTTATTTAATGTTAACTTTATTTCGAATTGCTAAAATATCCGACTATGTTGGCGAATTAATATAACTTATCGTTCTCATCTGTTTTAAAATTTTATCTGCGGCACAGAGAACTAAAAAGACTAGACATTTTCATCCATAAGTTTGCTATTCAAGTATTTTTGTGCTGAGATAACGATTAAAATGACATTTGAAGGTGAATAACTGTGACATTTAAAACAAGTTGGAAATTGCACGTGAAGCGTAGCAAATTAGGTGCGTTCGAACGATGACGAAGTTTTAAAAATATTACTTTCATATATCAATCTCTTAACATTGTAAATAGTGAATTACAATTAAAACGCTCATCAAACAATGTTCTCCCTATACCATTATGTAATGGAATACTTTTGTGTGGCCTTGTAAATCAATAACAAATGTTCTTTGCGCCACAAATTATGTAAGTATATAATGTATGTATATTATAATATGTACTTTATAGTTGCATATAAATTTTATTAAGTTCGCATGAGTGTAACACGATTAAAATGCATTTGAAACATTTTTTCCCATTGACCGTAATGTAATGGAATACTTTTGATTGTCCCTGTAATTGATCTATGCATCCGATTTTCATAAAATTTGAAATAACTCGAAAAAATTATGTAATAATTATGTATTTTAAATTTCAAACGTATAGAATATACTTGAAACTTTTTCCCCATTGACCATAATGTAATTGAATACTTTTGATTGCCCCTGTAATTGATCTATGACACGATTATAAAAAAATTTTAAATAACTCGACAGAATTATGTAATAATTGCGTATTTTAAATTTCAACCGATTAAAATGCATTTGAAACTTTTTTCCCCATTGACCGTAATGTAATGGAATACTTTTGATTGTCCCTGTAATTGATCTATGCATCCGATTTTCATAAAATTTGAAATAACTCGAAAAAATTATGTAATAATTATGTATTTTAAATTTCAAACGTATAGAATATATTTGAAATTTTTTCCCCATTGACCATAATGTAATTGAATACTTTTGATTGCCCCTGTAATTGATCTATGCACACGATTATCAAAAAATTTGAAATAACTCGACATAATTATGTAATAATTGCGTATTTTAAATTTCAAACGATTAAAATGCATTTGAAACTTTTTTCCCCATTGACCGTAATGTAATGGAATACTTTTGATTGTCCCTGTAATTGATCTATGCATCCGAGTTTCATAAAATTTGAAATAACTCGAAAAAATTATGTAATAATTATGTATTTTAAATTTCAAACGTATAGAATATATTTGAAATTTTTTCCCCATTGACCATAATGTAATTGAATACTTTTGATTGCCCCTGTAATTGATCTATGCACACGATTATCAAAAAATTTGAAATAACTCGACAGAATTATGTAATAATTGCGTATTTTAAATTTCAAACGATTAAAATGCATTTGAAACTTTTTTCCCCATTGACCGTAATGTAATGGAATCCTTTTGATTGTCCCTGTAATTGATCTATGCATCCGATTTTCATAAAATTTGAAATAACTCGAAAAAATTATGTAATAATTATGTATTTTAAATTTCAAACGTATAGAATATATTTGAAATTTTTTCCCCATTGACCATAATGTAATTGAATACTTTTGATTGCCCCTGTAATTGATCTATGCACACGATTATCAAAAAATTTGAAATAACTCGACATAATTATGTAATAATTGCGTATTTTAAATTTCAAACGATTAAAATGCATTTGAAACTTTTTTCCCCATTGACCGTAATGTAATGGAATCCTTTTGATTGTCCCTGTAATTGATCTATGCATCCGAGTTTCATAAAATTTGAAATAACTCGAAAAAATTATGTAATAATTATGTATTTTAAATTTCAAACGTATAGAATATATTTGAAATTTTTTCCCCATTGACCATAATGTAATTGAATACTTTTGATTGCCCCTGTAATTGATCTATGCACACGATTATCAAAAAATTTGAAATAACTCGACAGAATTATGTAATAATTGCGTATTTTAAATTTCAAACGATTAAAATGCATTTGAAACTTTTTTCCCCATTGACCGTAATGTAATGGAATCCTTTTGATTGTCCCTGTAATTGATCTATGCATCCGAGTTTCATAAAATTTGAAATAACTCGAAAAAATTATGTAATAATTATGTATTTTAAATTTCAAACGATTCGGTTGGGTAGTTTTTGCGTTGTTATATGCGGACGGACAGACGGACGGACTGAACGACCACTATAGGTGCTACGTATTATATAATTACGAACGCACCTAAAAATGGAGAGAATTTTGTGACATAAAATAAAAACCACTGCAATAAAATGCAATAAACATTTTACTTACAATTCAATGAATATGTTTCATGTCAAAACCCATTTCATTTTCTTTTAAAAATGTAAATTATTTTTTTTTTCATTTTTCATTCATTCTGATAAGTAAGCCTGTTTGAACTCACAGAACTTTTTTCAATATTTAAGAAAAAAAGAATTCAAGAATTGAATTTTTCTTTTGATGCATGTGCAATGAAAGTCATTTATGTCTAAATAACTGCAAAGAAAAACTAAAGAACAAAGATTTATCTACAATTTAATCCTTTATTTTTCACATTCACAAAACACAAATCATGGCATATTACAGCAATTAACAAACTGCATCTCGCAGTTATTGTTTCGAATCACATAAAGTAATACATTCATACTTAAATAAAAATTAATGAATTTCTTGCAAGTAATGCTTTAATCTTACACGAAAGCCTTCAGCTTAACTCTTTACTGCATACTTTAAACCAGGCAAATATTCAAAATGAAATTTCATATTTTCTATTGTCCATTCTATTACGCGAGTTTTGGCGCTATATCGATTTTTCTACTTCAAGCTCAGATGTCACAGAGTAGCATAAGCTTTAAAACAGAACTGTAAATAAAATTGATTAGATAGAAAACAAAATAGCATTTTTGTCCACTGTAGCGGACCGTATTCAACAAAGAGATAATAATAAAGGATGTCTCTAGCCTACATGAAGCAAAAATAAATAAAACATCGTATAAACACAATAAAAATTTTATGTGCTGCAATCATTTCTAGAATAGAAAGTAAACTGAACAAACTCGTGTTAGAGCTGTGAATAAAAAGCATCAAGAATTCATACTGGTGCCAAAAATTACATGTTATCTAACAGACCAACTAAATCATATAACAAGAACTTATTTTTTTATAAATTAAAATCATGTTGATTTACTGAGTACTAATAGTAACAAAAAATAGACTATGCCAAAAAGATCAGTCGTTTCGTCTTGACCCACATGTATATATGTACAAAGAATTATAAAAAAACAAAAATCTACAATGTGTATATGAATTAATAATACCAGTTATGAGAACAAAATGGAACGCAAAATCAGAAACGTATTGTTTTTATCTTGTATTACTATACAATGACGTACTGATGTACTTTTGGAGTCTAGTAAATTCGTCTTTAATGTTGATCGCTATATTTATTGATTTTTGTGGAGTTTTAAATTGGGAGATTAAATTAAATTCAGTGTGACCTTACAAAATTTTCTAAAAAAAAAACAGTCGGATGTGCCAATTCTAAATCTTTCTTCTATCTCACAAATATTAATACTTAAAAATTTAAATAAATTTTTATTTCTATATTTTAGAAGCCAAAAATGAAGAAATAACAATTTAATATTTAATATTTTGTTATACTATAAGTCATTTGTCAACAATTTTTTTAACACCGTTGGATGGGGAAGGGGAGGAAAGAAATTGCGATGGAATCAACGTAAAATGTAAAAAGAAAATATTTCTTTGCGAAAAAATGTGAATTTAAAAACTGATTAAATGACTAAGTAATTTAATACATTTTTTTACATTTAAAGGGGCTGTCCCGATAATTGAAAAACATTCGCTATCTAAATTCAATTCAACAGTCAGTTCAACAGTGCAACTCCCCCCCCCCCTCCCAATATAATTCCTCCAAAATTTTATACGAACCTTGGCTGACTACATTGTATCGAATTGTATATAGTTTTATGGAAAATTATTCAGAAAATCTTGAAAACTACAAGAAATAAAGAAAATAGCATAAAAAATTGCAATCACAGTGCTTTGTACCATTGAATTATTCCATTATCAACCAGTATTGAACACCGTTGATTTGAAGTTTGGATAACTTCTATCTGTAACTTCATATACTTTTTGAAGATAACAAAAAATCGCATCAAAATCCGTTACAACAGAGCCAGTCTCTGGCCGATTTTCTCTATAATTTTATAGAAATCTCAATTACACTACGTCTAAAAATAAATTCTCCTTGAAAAATATTAAAAAATTATTCTTTTAAACTGCAAAAATATCTTATAAAATGCACAACAAATGCTATCACACATTCCCATTTGCGAAATATCAGAATTTTCAAATAGAAATTATTTGCTATTGTCCAATATATACATATGAAAATTGATTTAGCTCTATGCATAATTTCATACTGTTCTAGATATGCAAATAGTGCACACAGAGTGACAGAAATTTAGTAAAAATGTATTTATCGAGATTTCTGGCAGATAAAATATCTAAATTCATTAAAAACAGAAAAAAAAACCTATCAAAATATTTTTTTTCTATTACATGTAAAAAGTATTGTATTCGAAATTTATTTATTATAAATTATAAATAAATAATGGTTTTATGTTTATAAATATTGGTTTGGTTTGGTTTGGTTTGGTTTGGTTTATTTTTGTCGTCTGATTATCTATACTATGGATATAGAACCAGGGGGAGTGCCCTTCGTGGGGGTCTTTCTAAGGGAACCTAACCCGTATTTACGCAAGGTTCAAAGAAAACTACGAAAACTTGGAACGGTTAGGCCGATAGCCGCGATTGAGTTCGAATCCAGCACCTGTCGTCTACCAGTTGAGGGGTCAGAACCTCTCGGCCCCTGGTGGGGCTATAAATATTGGATTAATGCAATTCGCAATGCAACAAGCTATTTGCTTGTAATTCATTGAATATATCAGTAAATATCTCTTTAATATAAAAGATTCATTTATTGCATTAAAATTGAAAATCTCTCTCTATTCACAATTATTTTAGAAAATTCTCCATTTCTAATTTCAAATATTTCAGCAAAACACAAAATGCTAAAATGTTTGTATTTTCCCATTTCATGCAATCACTATTCAAATAATGACAGTTAATGGCATTTGAATGTAAATCAGCATAATATTCTCAAACGAAATCACATCGCAAAAATGTTTTAGCACAAAAGAAAAATCATAAATATTAGTATGATGTATGTGAATAATACATAAAAGAAATTCATAATACAATAAACTTTTCATTTGCAATTCAAATGAATTTGATTTCTGTCTACTTCTTTTTTTAATGCTTCTAAATTTATGACAGTCGTAAAATAATCATTAATTTTGCCCCAAATGTACATTGTACATACGATTATTATTTATTAATGAAATATTAATTATTACTTAATAATATATTATAAAGATGCTTAAGGATTTTGAAATATGAACATTAAAATCACATGGCATTAGAAAAAGAAAAACTGAAAGAATGTAATGATATATATTCAAATATTTATTTTATATATCTATTTTTTTACTCTGTTCTTGCAATTTATACAAGCTATAAAATTGTTTTGGTGTCCTTCAGTGTTTTTAAAAACACTCGTGATATAATAGTTATGGCATGTTATTAATTTCGTAAAATACTATATTTATTTATGTTAGAGACAAATTATGCATTTAATCATCATTTCAGGAAGAATTTACAAAAGTTTTAAAAAATTTTGCATAGAATGACAGTGGAAGGTAGGTAGGTTTACATGATGTGATATCATAGCTAAATTATAAGAATTATTGAAACCAATAATTCTTATTCTTGTTTGTTTTCTATTATGACTCCACATTCATTTATTTTTAAATACAAAACTATTTCTATTAACATTAAAAAATATTAACAACTTCCTTTTATTATATAAAAATAGTATTTATTAATATTAAATCCTTCTGGAAAAAGTATCAGTTTTTGAAAAAAAAAATCCTTATTTAAAAAGTATTCTGTTTCTTTTTACAAAACATTTAAAGAAAATATAATATTTTACTAAAATATTTAGCTTTTTAAAAGATGAGATTTTGGTACTATGGCACATATTTAATACATGTATCAACATACATATATAAAGGTTCCCTACCGTTCGGTCATATTCAATATATTTCTTTTTTATGAAAATTTCTAGTATTATTGGTCTAGTTCTAGTATCATTGGTCTATTTCTAGTATTCTAGTATTAAAATATGAAGTAATTCACACTACAAAGTCAATTACAAGTTAACTCACATTAGGCCAATACAATTTATTACTGATTTTTCTTACAAAATATATGTTTGTGGATTTAAAAATTGAACAGATTGATATTTAAAAATTTAAAGAGACTTTTTTACCTCATAAAAGAAGAAAAAACATAGAAACAGTAAAGTGGGTTACAAAAGAAACAGCTTTCTTTGTCAGCATGAAAGTCTTTTTTAGGATCAATCAGGATTTATTTTATACTCTAAAACGAAGAAATAAAATGCTTTTATTTACCACGTTTTTTATAAAGATAGACTTCTCAAAGCTTTTGAGAAAATGTCTTTTTTTTACAGAAACATCTTTATGAAAAGATTTTTATAACCAAACTAAAAATCCTTTACAAAAAAAAAAAAAAAAAAAAAAAACTTACTTAAAGCTATAAAAATTAAATCTTTAGATGTGAGAAAATGTGAAAATTTCTTAAATGAGCGATATTCTTTTCTTTTTGTAGTGATGCAAAATTATGTAAGATAGAAAAGGGGGGAAAGTAATAACGAAGAATATAAAATTTAACACGAAATTTATTTTTCGAAGTCAGCAATTTTTTTTGTTAAAAAATGTATATTTTCAAAAAAGTAAACAATTTTTCATCAAAAGAGTTGTTTTTTCTGTAATAATATAAATTATAATTTTTTTTAATAATAAAAGCATCCAGAGTATTAGTACTTTGTTTTATAAATTACTGTGATTTACAAATATTAGTGATAGAAAATCTTTAAAATTATACCATGGAAAGATAATTAAAAAATGTTTCGTGAAAACAAAAGAAATCATGATGTTACTCAACGGTCTTTACACAATATTAAGTAAACTAAAAACTTAAAGTTAAAAATTAAGTCGACATAATTAAAATCCGTTTCGTCCAACTTCTTCGTCCATCATCAGGAAAAGAAAAATAATGTAACGTTATTTTCCTGAAGATGATCATAGAAGTTGTCCGGAAGGTCGATTTTATGTATCTTATAAAAAAAATCAAGTTAAAAAACTTAAAATCGATGTTTCAGTCAATTTTTATGACCAGAATCCAGTATTACAACTTCTAGCCCACCCCTCTCTCGATGATTAACTTAGAAGTTGATCGGAAGTTTTAAAAGTTTTAAAAGTTTATTTTAATATTCGTTTAGGTTTTAAATATTCAGAATTTTGTTTATGACGTTTTGTAACAGTGGATTTTTTTTTCCTTTCACGAGTTTTATAATGGTGCATACTTTTTGCAGAAAGTTTAATATTAAGATGAGACGATAATAAATGTTTAATTAGGTAAATTGCTATTAATGTACTACAAACGAAGTAGCTTACAGTAGCGAGTTTATCTCACAAACTGTTATCACGCGGCAGCGAAAATAATTTTTTTAATCATCGTTAAGATATTAGATTTTAATTAATTTAGGATCAGTTGTGTTGGGAAGGGACGTGAGAAAAATGTGGAAGCTCCTCACTCCTCAAAAATTTCCGTGATTTTTGAAGTACTTAAATCAGTAAATAATTTGGTTACTTCTTGGTTATCCCGTCGACCAGAAACCTATCACCAAACTATAAGATTGAATGCCAATAATGGATGATCGTGAATGTCACATCCAATAACATTAAATACGATAAACGTGTTTAAAACGTCATTAAATGATTTTTATTTCGACTTTTTATGTGTATTTTTATTAATATTCTACTAATTATTTGTTTTTTCGTTATTTAAAATAAAAATTACGTCAATATGTGTAATTTGACTATTAGTTTGGCAGAAAGAATGAGCCCGAGCCCGAAGTCTAGAATGAAATTGGAGCGCGAGCCCGCCTCGGCCCTGGGCTCTGGTTCATTCCATCACATCTCTAATCCAAACATCTTTGGAGGTGTGTTTTTTATAATTTATGAACACTTCTCTTTACGGCAATTTTTACGTAAGCATTTTAGATAAAACTCGCGCGAAAAAAAAAAATAAATAAAAATAAAAATCCAAAGAAATAATTCTTTAAAGTAAAAAATAGTAAAATTATGTTAAAAATATTAAAATTATATCTGTGGCTTCCGGTAATAATCCGGTAAGGCATATTTTTGAAAAAATTGAGATAATTTGGCAAAATGTAAATTTAAAAGAGTACTTTTATCTGCCTAGTACTCTAAAATGAAAATCGAATACTTCCCGTCATAGGACGACTATAAATTTTCATTTAAAAATTGAAAATTTTTTTATTTGGTTACCAATTAATAAAAACCAATTTTAAAATACTATTTTGGCAAAACAAGAGGTTCTTGTATCCTAATTGAATGTAGTGAAAATTATTAAGTTCTAATCAGTTTTATAAAAGTTATGATAAAATGGCATTTGAAAACTTTAAACGTTAATTACTCAAAATATTAAGACTGTGCCTTACTTAGTTATTACCGGAAACCACTGATAAGAAAAACTGAGATTTTCGCATACATTGACATTGTTATTTTGTAAATAATAATAAGGGGAATACATTTTTCTAATACATGGACTATTCACATTATAAAAGCATCTATCTATATTAGATACTGTGCGAGATGAAGAAATGATGTAACGAAAAATTTCTAAAATTAGTTTCAATTTCGTTACTTATACCATTGTAAATATAAAACAAATTAATGTATGAGCATGATTGTAGCGTGTTCTCTTAATAAACATATGTAAAATAAATATACAAAATTTTAAAGCATTTCATGCATATTTTTTTGCTACAGTATGTTTTGAATAACTAATTAACAATTTGTAAGAATTTTAAAACTTTTGTGACAAAACTTTGACTCTGATAAAAATCTAAAAAGAACTTTTCAAAACATACATAAAGCTGTAACAAATCTAATTTCAAACGCCTGTACCTCTGCTTCTAATTAAGATGGAGAAACAACTCAACCATAATTCGACAGTTAAAAGATTCGTTTTTAAGATTATTTCAAAAAGGAAAAATCAATATTCTGAAGATAATGGTGTTTCAAAAGATTATGAAACCTTAAAATATAATGTTTATAATGTTGTATAGTTTATACTATGCATGTCCGTGAAAATAGTTGCTTTTTTAATTATTTTTATTTCAAAAAATGTTTTGAAATAAAAAGAAAATTATGGCAAATATTTCTATGGCGTGAATAAAATATAGTGTTACGAATTTTGTAAATAGTGTTTGTACTGTAAAATAATGTAAATAATCTTATTAAGCTCCATTCCTTTACTAATATTAGTTTTTGTTACATTGTCTCTGTTATCAAACAAACTTGTTTATTATTTTCAGTGTATGTCTACGGCAGATTGGCGAAATATTAAAGATATCGCCAAGTTGGCGTCACTTTTGGCGACTAATTTTGGTTGCCAAATTTGGCGATATATCGCCAAGTTGGCGACAAATTTGGCGATTGTTGGCGATGGTAACCCTTCCCTCTCAATGGTAACCTCTCTTTAGGTCTACTGATACATTGAATGTTGTTCCGTGGATTTTTCGAGATGGTTCTAGAAATTTCCAGCACCTGCTGCGAGCCTATATAAGGAGAGCGATACGAGCTGTTGTTGTTATGATTTACCAGTCAGTCATTGAGTGAACAAGGCGTTTGTTAGCAAGTTTGCTTGAGTTTCATTTATGTTGTTTTGAATGTCATTAAGTGTTGAGACGTTGTATAAAGAGTCTCTGGGATCTAAAGCTATTCTTGTACGATAGATTTGAGCAGTTATTGTTGAATATCTAGCAATATTTGTGAGTTTCGAAGACTCTGTTGTTCTGAAGATCTGTAAATAAATTATTTTCTACTTTTCTAAGAGACAAGAGTTTGAAGTTCTCTAACCATAAGATTAAAAGAACCCCATATACGCTGCAACAATACTTATACATTGACTATATACTAAATTTTATATTATATAAATTACAAAACTAAACACATAGCAGCGAGTTTATGCAAGCGACAGATGTGAAAAGTAAAAGTGTGGGTCCGTGTGGAGTCTAAATTTAAAACCTGTGGTCTTGCGACCTTGTCCAATGCATTATGCATGAAACTAGCATAAGAGAGGGATCAGTGGGGGTAATTTTTGAATTGGTGATGGATTTCTAATTTTGGGGGGTAATAGCTAAAATTTAAACATTTTTTCAAATGTGTAATTATTTTTAAATCAAAACAACAAAAAATTACAGATTTCTTCGTCTAAAATTAATAAGTTTTCCTTATTTGATTTTCCTTAAGCTTTCAAATAAATGTTTGTTTTCTTTTTTGAAACTGTTTAAATATTAAAAAATAGAATATTAAGATAACATTTATAGCTAAACATTTAAAATTTTTAATTAAACACATCAAAAATAATATTTGTTCAAAATTTACACATTAAATAAGAATTTTAACTTCATTCTCTATACAACGAATTTCTCTATATAACGAAATTTTTGTTGTAACAACGGATTTCATTATATAGAGACTCGACATAATTTTTATGTCGAAAACGATTAAAATGTTGTATTGCTATCGGAAATATACCTTCCAACCTTTTTTTATTATTATTTAATTTTAGCTTATCAGGAAGAAGGTTATAAATCGACTATAAAACTCCAACTTTACATGCAGAAGCCAGACTAAGTTAGATTAAAGAGTGTAAAGAACAAAGGACATTTTACTATTACAAGAAGAGATTTCATATTTAGTCTCATGTTATATTCACGCAGAAAATACTATATTTTAAAGATAGGACTTAGCTTTTTAAAAAAGTTCTTTCTTTCCAAATACACTTAAATATTTTTCATTCCTTTTAGAGGAAATTTATTTATTTTTCTTTTAACCCTCTGACTGACCTCTGCACCGACAAGCCCCTGTTAATACGTTCACTAAGCTCCAGTGTTTACCTGCAATATGAGCAATATTTAAAGTAATTCAAGTTTAATGATTTAATGGATTTTGATACTACTAGTTTATCCCGTCGACCAAAAAATTATCGCCAAACTATAATATTAAATACCAATAATGGATGATCGTGAATGCCACATTCAATGACATTCAATGCGATTCACGTGTTTAAAATGTCATTAAGTGTTTTTTATCTCGACTTTTTATTTATATTTTTATTAATATTCCACTAATTATTTGCTTTTTCATTATTTAAAATAAAAATTATGTCAATATGTATCATTTGGCTATTAGTTTGGCGATTTGTATAATTTGGCGAAATTGGTCGACGGGATAACAGAGTAGTATATGGATTTTTAATGCATTGAACAGTGAAAATACTCCCAAGCTCCACATTCCTATCTTTAGTCAAGTATTTTTAAATAATGTTGAAAGAATTGTTACGTTTAAAAAAAATGCAGTGAAAACATAAAGACAAATTTACCCTTTCTCAAGACTGTCAGAGGGTTTTAAGTATTTTTTTTTTTTTTTTTTTTTTTTATGTTTGTCCGTTTCTAAAATATTATAAATGTCTAAACATTTAAATTTTTTAAGAACTTTATCAGAAATTAAATAAGATTTCTTCTTCGATTCATCTTCTGCTACTAATATCTTTGGACGTTAACAGCATTTTAATGCAAATGAAGATAACTTTCAACGAATGCGTAGATTTTCTTTTTGAATGAATAAAAAAAAATCTATAATGATTTCACTATATCTTTTCAATGAACTATATACACATATTTTCAATTCGGTGAATAACTCATTCGTATTTTCACATTTCACATTTGCGTTCAGATTATTTTCCTGAATGTGTTAATAAAATCTTAATTTAAAAATTACAATTATTTCACTTTTCGAAATTATGTTCGTTTACGTTGAAAGATGTGCATGCAAAAGCTATATAATACACATAATTTCTTTTTAAAGAATGTATTATATCTAAAATCTTTTTAATTTTCAATTATATAATTTCTGGTACCTTACATAAAAATTCCATCAATAGTAATTTTATTTGTGTCTTGTTGTATCAAATCATATGTTCAGTATTACATTGTGTTCAAATGATATTGTATTATGTACTGTTTAAGAAATTAGGTAAGTTTCCTTTATTATTTATCGAATCGTAGATTTACACGTTGTGATATCATAGCTAAATTATAAGAATTATTGAAACCAAGATTGAAACCATATTTTGGTACTATGGCACATATTTTATACATGTATCAACATACATATATAAAGGTTTCTTACCGTTGGGTAACATTCAATATATTTGTTTTCCATGAAAATTTATAGTATTATTGGATTCATATTAATTTAAAAATAGATATTCGATTAAACTCAGCTGGAAGAAGTTGAGATATGAATAACCAACAAAGATAAAATTCTCAAAGAATATAATAATATCTTAAAATTCAATTTGTGTTTAAAGATTTTTTAAACTTTTTTTCCGAGATTAAACAGACGAACGATCTCTTACATACAATAAAGCTGTCTAAATTTAATGGATTGTAAATATGTAAAAAATAACCGTTTTCGGCAGCCTCCATTGTTCTGTCAGCTTCCAGCTGTCCATTTAACTGGCGATGGTTCGCCGCTAGATGACAATAAATATTGTGTGATATTGTATACAGAATTGCTACTACTTATTATTTTAAATCTAATCATTTTAAGTAACATTAAATTTATAAATGCAATATTTTAAATACATCCTGGATGTCTAGAACAAGCAAAATCATTAAAAACCTCCAAGTTTACTAAAAATTGGCTGAATACATTTTTCCAGAAAATCAACATCAAATGTCTAAAGTAGTTGAAAAACTGTGGAGAACCAAACTAGGAGTATGATAAAAATCACAGGAGAGAATATGATAAAAATGAATTAATCATAAATTCATTACTACAGTAAATAATAATGTAAATAATTCAAGAAAAGTAAACATTAGAATATTTCTGAATGACAAATTCTGAAATTCTAATTAGTATATAGGGAAATCTGTCAGAAAATATGTTAAAAATTTCATTAAAAGTAAATTATAATAAAATGCTTTTTTTAAAAGAATACTAACCGACTTCAAGAAAAGTATCAATCTTGGCGACTACTTGGCACTAACGCATATGGACGCATAATTTTAATATGGTTATGGTTTGAAAACGTTGCAACAATGAAAGATGATTTGCGACAAATCATTGTTTTTTATCAAATCCACATTTGTTTTATTAAAAAATTCTAATCATCCGAATTTAATGAAATTAAAAGATCTCGTATCGATGTAAGAGTTATAGCCTGAAATTTTATTTATTTATTGTACATACACATCTGAGTTGTGTACTCGACATGAAAGCCTGCGATACCTGAAAAATGAACGCTTCTAATTGGATGACTGCTTCAAAAAGAATTGGAATTTTAATGTTTTTATTTTTAAAAGTTCTAATACCAAGAATTTGATAAAATTGAAATGGGACAATGTGGGCATCTTACACTTTCAAACAAACAAGAAAAAAAAGAATTATCAAAATCGGTTCATATTTACGGAAGTTATGAGTGAAGAAGAAATACATACAGGTCGAAATCATAACCTTCTCCTTGAAGTTGGTTAAAAATATAAGTAATTCACACTACAAAGTCAATTACAAGTGAGCTCACACTAGGCTAATACAATTTATTATTGGTTTTTCTTACAAAATATTTGTTCATGGATTTAAAAACTGAACAGATTGATATTTTAAAATTTAAAGAGACTTTTTTATCTCATAAAAGAAGAAAAAAACATAGAAACAGTAAAGTGAGTTACAAAAGAAACAGCTTTCTTTGTCAGCACGAAAATCTTTTTAAAAATCAGTCAGGATTTATTTCATATTCTAAAACGAAGAAATAAAATGCTTTTATGCTTTTATTTACCACGTTCTTATAAAGATAGACTTCTCAAAACTCTTGAGAAAATGTCTTTTCTTTACTGAAAAATCTTTATGAAACGATTTTTCTAACCAAACTAAAAATCCTTAAAAAAAAACTTATTTAAAGCTATAAAAATTAAATCTTCAAGTGTGAGAAAATGTGAAAATTTCTTAAATGAGCGAAATTCTTTTCTTTTTGTAGTGATGCAAAATTATTTAAGATAGAAAAGGAGAGGGGGGATAATAACGAACAATATAAAATTGAACACAAAATTCATTGCTCGAAGTCAGCATTTTTTATTAAAAAATGTATATTTTCAAAAAAGTAAACAATTTTTCATCAAAAGAGTTTTTTTTCTGTATTATATATATTTTTAATAATAAAAGCATTCAGAGTATTAGTACTTTGTTTTATAAAATACAGTGAATTACAAATATTAGTGATAGAAAATCTGTAAAATTATACCACGGAAACATAATTAAAAATTGTTTCGTGAAAGCAAAACAAAACATGAAGTTACTCAATGGTCTTTAAACAATATTAAGAAAACTAAAAACTTAAAGTTAAAATTTAAATAAGCACTAAAATTAAGTTGACACATTTAAAATCAACGTTCAACTTCTTCCTCCATCATCAGAAAAAGAAAAATAATGTAATGTCATTTTCTTGAAAATGATCATAGTTGACCGGAAGGTCGATTTTATGTATCTTAAATAATTTTAAAAGTAATTTAGTTTTTAAATAAAAAAAATATAAAATCAGTGTTTCAGTCAATTTTTATGACCATCATCAGGAATGTGATGTATTACAACTTCTGCCCACCCCCTGCCGATGATTACCTTAGAAGTTTATCGGAACGTCAGTTTTAAAAGTTTTATTTTAATGTTCGTTTAGTTTTTAAATATTCAGAATTTTGTTTATGACGTTTTGTAACAGTGATTTTTTTTCTTTCCACGATAAAGTTTTATAATGTTGCATAATTTTTACAGAAAGTTCAATATTAAGATGAAACGATAATAAATGTTTAATTAAGTAAATTGCTATTAATGTACTACAACGAAGTAGCTTACAATAGCGAGTTAATCTCACAAACCGTTATCATGCGGCAGCAAAAATAATTTTTTTAATCACCGTTAAGATATTAGATTTTAATTAATTTAGGATCAGTTGTGTTGGGAAGAGACGTGTGAAAAATGTGGAAACTCCTCACTCCTCAAAAATTTCCGTGATTTTTGAAGTACTTAAATCAGTAAATAATTTGGTTACTTCTTGGTTATCCCGTCGACCAGAAACCTATCGCCAAACTATAAGATTAAATGCCAATAATGGATGATCGTGAATGTCACATCCAATAACATTAAATACGATAAACGTGTTTAAAACGTCATTAAATGATTTTTATTTCGACTTTTTATGTGTATTTTTATTAATATTCTACTAATTATTTGTTTTTTCGTTATTTAAAATAAAAATTACGTCAATATGTGTAATTTGACTATTAGTTTGGCAGAAAGTATGAGCCCGAGCCAATTTTTCGGTTTCAGAAAAAATAAGCCCGAAGGCTAGAATGAAATTGGAGCTCGAGCCCTGGGCTCTGGTTCATTCCATCACATCTCTAATCCAAACATCTTTGGAGATGTGTTTTTTATAATTTATGAACAATTACGGCAATTTTTACGCAAGCATTTTAGATAAAACTCGCTCGAAAAAAAAATAAATAAAAATCCAAAGAAATAATTCTTTAAAGTAAAAATAGTAAAATTATGTTAAAAATATTAAAGTTAATACTTTATCAACCGGCTTCCGGTAATAACCAGGTAGAGCATATTTTTGAAAAAATTGAGATAATTTGGCAAAATGTAAATTTAAAAGAGTACTTTCATCTGCCGTGGTACTGAAAAAGGAAAATCGAATACTTCCCGTCACTATAAATTTTCATTTAAAAATTGAAAATTTTTTTAATTGGTTTCCAATTAATAAAAACCAATTTTAAAATACTATTTTGGCAAAACAAGAGGTTCTTGTATCCTAATTGAATGTAGTGAAAATTATTAAGTTCTAATCTGTTTTATAAAAGTAATGATAAAATGGCATTTGAAAACTTTAAACGTTAATTACTCAAAATATTAAGACTGTGCCTTACCTAGTTATTACCGGAAACCACTGATAGGAAAAACTGACATTTCCGCATACATTGACATTGTTATTTTGTAAATAATAATAAGGGGAATACATTTTTCTAATACACGGACTATTCACATTATAAAAGCATCTATCTATATTAAATACTGTGCGAGATGAAGAAATGATGTAACGAAAAATTTCTAAAATTAGTTTCAATTTCGTTACTTATACCATTGTAAATATAAAACAAATTAATGTATGAGCATGATTGTAGCGTGTTCCCTTAATAAACATATGTAAAATAAGTATACAAAATTTTAAAGCATTTCATGCATATTTTTTTGATACAGTATGTTTTGAATAACTAATTAACAATTTGTAAGAATTTTAAAACTTTTGTGACAAAATTTTGACTCTGATAAAAATCTAAAAAGAACTTTTCAAAACATACATAAAGCTGTAACAAATGTAATTTCAAACGGCTGTACCTCTGCTTCTAATTAAGATGCAGAAACAACTGAACCAAAATTTGACAGTTAAAAGATTCGTTTTTAAGATTGTTTTAAAAAGGAAAAATCAATATTTTATCTACAATGGTGTTTTAAAAGGTGTATGAAACCTTAAAATATGATGTTTTTAATGTTGTATAGTTTATACTATGCATGTTCGTGAAAATAGTTGCTTTTTTAGTGATTTTTATTTCAAAAAATGTTTTGAAATAAAAATTTTACATATTTCTATGGTATGAATAAAATATACTTATACATTGTCTGTATACTAAATTTCATATTATATAAATTACAAAAACTAAACTCATAGCGGCGACTGGATTAAAATAAAATTAACATATTATTTTGGATAAAAATAGAGACACTCTTCTATTAAATGGAATATTTCTCGTTTTACCTATTTTGTACGCAGAATATTTTACAAGAAGAGATTAATCATTTTAAAAAGTTCTAATTTTGCAAAAACGCTTATATATTTTTCAGTTATTTTCCTTCAAAATAAATTTTATTTAAAATCTTTCATATCTTAATTCATTATCACACTGTCTAACGTACTTGTAAAAGGTTTACGAGTTTCGTTGTCTGTCTGTGCTTTAACTCGTTCTTTCTACATCATAAGGATTTCTAAATTGTTTCTCTGGACTAAAAAGTTTAATATTAGTTAAACTTTTAATAGGTAAAAGCAAGTGTATCTTTGATATTACAAGCTTCAATTGGTATTTATAACTTATAATATCTAATATGCTTCACTATTATACTTTCATTTTGTCAATGTTAGCGAGTGTTTAGTGACGTACCATTAAATTCAAAATTGTTTCAATTCGCATGCAAAAAAAAAAACAACGAGTTACACAGAATATTAGACGGTTTATTACATGTAGCGGATAAAAATACATAAAATTAAAAGTATTCATGTATATTTATATCGAAAACAACTAAAATGTTGTATTGCTATTGGAAATATACCTGCCAATTATTATTATTTAATTTTAGCCTATCAGGAAATAGGTTATAAATCGACTATAAAATTCAAACTTTTCATGCAGAAGTCAGATTGAGTTAGATAAAAGAATGTCAAGAACAAAGGACATTTTACTATTACAAGAAGAGATTTCATATTTAGTCTCATGTTATATTCACGCAGAAAATGCTATATTTTAAAGATAGGACTTATCTTTTGAAAAAAATTCTTTCTTTCCAAATACACTTAAATATTTTTCATTCATTTTAGAGGAAATTTATTTAATTTTCTTTTAACCCTCCACTGACAAACCCCTGTAAATACGTTCAATAAGCTCCAGGCTTCCCTGCAATATAAGCAATATTTAAAGTAATTCAAATTTAATGATTTATTGGATTTTTAATGCATTGTACAGTGAAAACACTCTCAAGCTGTGTTGACGAAAGAAAATGTTCTGAGAATGTCGAATATTTAATGTAAATAGTGTACCATATTTGTATATAATATGTATATAGTTTCTTCAAATTAAATAAGAAAAGAAGATGCCCGTTTAGATGCTTTGAGTAAGTGTCAATCTCTTTAAATTAAATTTGTGCTAGAATAATGCCACTGAACAGAACCGACGTAACAATGGTGCAATACGGCCGGAAATGAGAGAATAAGATTAAAGAGATTGACACTCCCTCAAAACATCTAAACGGGCATCTTCTTTTCTTATTTAATTGGAATTAACTATATACATATTGTATACAAATATGGTATCTATTTACATTAAATATTCGACATTTTCTTTCGTCAACACATATCTCGTAATTTTTTTTTCTCTCCGCAAAACATATACAGAACAAAATCGTCTGCCCCAGGGGGGTTGCCACTCGTTCAGCCAAAGTCAGGCTTTCATCGCTCTTTTGGCGTTCAAACATAATTCTCATCACAAGCTTCACATTCATATATGTACTCAAATATTTTTAAACTAGCAAAAGCCGTGCTTTGTTTGGATTCGCGAATCATTATTTCATAAGATAAATATTTGAATGTAACAAATTTTTCATATTATTTTTGCATCTTTATTAACACTAGAACGCCTGAAATATTGCTACCCCCTAAAACGCCGGCAGGTGCCATTTTGATACTAATCGATGTTATGCAAAAAATTCGAAAAAAAGGTACAGTTTAATATTCTTTTTTTACAAATACATGTAGAACACACAAATAATGTTAAATCTAAAAAAAAAGAAAGAAATATTTTATAAGATTAAATTAAAATGCTTAAAGTACACACAAATATTATTATATTTGTAAAATATTTTTATTTTTTTTAGATACAGAGAAATATATTTCACACACAAATTATATTTTATCTATAATATAAGACCAATTTTGCTATATGATAAGAGCATACATATGGCACACAGAAATAATTATTATGTCTATAACTTAAGAATATTTTTGCAAGATAATATGAAAATATAAAGAAGTGAAATAACTACTTACATTACTAACAGTCAACACATTTATAGGTGACATTTTTGTGCATTTGACGTATGTCATTCTATTACAAGAAGAACATACTTTATTTGTTACATTTCCATGACATTTTTTAACTTCGCATTTCCTACGCTTAGAAGAATTTTCAGTCCGCAGTTCTTCTTCATCTCTCCTGCCTCTTTTAGTGGATTTTTCAGTGTATTCTTTTCGCATTTCTTCAGTTAGTGTCTGTATAAATATACGCCTTGTTATGTTTTTTCTTGTTACACATTTGAAAACAATCCAAGCGTTTAAGGCAGCAAAGTCTAAAATATTGTAGAATGTGTGAATTGGCCATCTTTTTGAACCTGCTTTGATTGGGTATTGTCTTGCCATTTGGTCAACAATGCCTACACCACATTTCTTTTCATTATATAAACTGACGGTTTCAGGAGTTTTCTTTGAATTGTTAACAATTGTGATGCTTGAATGCATAGAACTAAGAATTATCACATTTTTTTGTCTTTTCAGATTGATAAACTGTAAGTGTTGAGCCCGATTCTTCATTCTTCAATATTTTTGTTGAGTGGAACTCTTCTTTTCCTGATTTTACACAGTCTGGAATTTCTCGTCTGACCCTATTTACCGGGCCAAATAAGCTCGTCCGCCTTTCCTTTAGTTTCTTTGCCAACTCAAGAGAAGTAAAAAAATTGTCAACTGTGACATTTCTTCCCATATTTTTAAAAGTTTCTATTAATTTTAAAACCACATACTCAGGAAGTCTCAGACTTTGATCTCGTTCTTCATTTTTTCCTAAGTAAGGAAATGCGTTTAAAATATACTTACTTTCTAAATCTGCAGCTATCCAAAATTTTTGCCCGTATTTATCAGGTTTTGATGATATAAACTGAGTAAGCGGACATCGAGTCTTACTTGGAAACAATTGTTCATCAATTGTTATGTTCTGGCCTGGTTTGTAACAGCTTATGCAATTTTCAATAAAACGATTCCATACTTCTAAAATCATTGCAAATTTATCATCTTTAATTCGATTACGACGAGTTGATTTGATAGCAAATCGCAAAAATCTTGATATTTCACAAAATTTGTCTCTGGACATGGTTTCTTTACCAAAAATTATACCCCATTCTGTAGACTATAATGAATGAAGTTCGAGGTTACTAGCTCCTGAAATTATACGTGCATACAAAATCGAAATGCAAGCTAAAAGTTCCTGTTCTGAAAGAGACCAAGCATCATTTTCTAATACTCGGCGAGCTTTTGTGTTTGTGCATTTAATTATATGCTCTAAAATCCTTCTGTCTATAAAAATCAACCAAGCACTCAAAACACTGTCATAATTCACATTTCTTTTTGTATAACTAATTGCACACCTAGTTTTTTGCAAAATATTTTGTATTGGTAATCTACCGGCTGCACTTCCAGAACCACATTCTTTCCAGTCTGAGCCATCGCGAGCCATAAATTCAGTCTGATTTCGAGAATAATTAATTTCAATATCCTCATCGCTTTATGATTCAGATGATTCAGCAGGAATAAAATTTTCACTATCAGATTCATCATACAGTTCGGATAATTCTCCACCTTCAGATTTATTATCTAACAATTCTCTCAGAAGCGCGGTAATTACCTCCGCTTTTACGAGACATTTTAAATTTATTCATAAAATGTAAGAAGAACGAAAGAATATCACACGAAATTTTACTAGTCCTAACTCGGAAGCAGCCGTATATGTACTATCTTTGTGAGAAATAAAACCTCAGTGGCAGGTGTTGTTGCAGCTGAAACAAATCATGTGATGACCAGGTGTTGAAAAAACATTCTGAGATCCCCCTGATCTACGATAGTGTGTGAAATTATCGCACAGAAGAACGAAATTAAACTTAGGGGAAATGAAATTATTGCGGTGTCCAATTGACACCAGTCCGTCGTTCTAGGTAAATTAGCCCTAAAACCAAGTTTGAATAAATCGATTTCCAAAAAAATTTCGATGCGAGTTCTACCCACATATTTAATAAAAGTCGAGAGACATAAAACATTTCCTTTATAATTTACAGATTTTACATAGAAATTTACACGCTTCGGTGTCGAAATGACACCGTCCGGCGTTCTAGTGTTAAGCAAAAACGTTAGCTCATGTTTTGGCACATTTACATTTTAGAAATGTAAATTCAGCCAAATAACTAAGAATTTCTTCGGAATTTTTTATTTATGATATAAGGCTGGTTTAAATAATGGAATGGGGTAATAAAGAACAAAATTTCATAATGTCTTGTGGGAAATTAATAACTTGCCCACTGTATCCAAGTTGACCACCTTTAACCTGATAAACAGTAATAATTTGATTCAATTAAATTATTCTTCAATCAATTAAAATATTCTTAAATTATTCTTCAATCTTTCGATTCGGATACCAGACTTAAGAAACTTAACAAAATATTCACTTTAAATACCAAATATAAGAATTAATTTTACTTGTTTACCATTCTTTTGCTGCCAGTTTACCAAAGTAAATACCTTAACAAATAAATCATAATGTAATTCTTTTAAAATCCGTAAGTATAAATTGCGTGAATAATTTTGGCAGAATAATGAAAATATAATATATTTAATATATTAATCATAATTCTATCTATAATTACTTACCCCATGGTTTATTTTCCTTCTTAAAATAAAAAGATACGGTTTCAATTTTTTATTTGCAAACGATTTTGGCGGAATAATGAAAATATATTTAATTTAATTAATTAATCATGATTCTACCTATAATTACTAACCCCATGGTTTATTTTCCTTCTGAAAATAAAAAGATATGCATTAAAATATTTAATTGCTATAAAGGAAGTTAAATACTAATAAAAACATTAAAAGATCTTAATAATTTTTACACGTTTCAATTGAATTTACTCAATCCTTTAGGATTAAACACTAGGATTAGGGTAAACATTGTTAAAATGATCGTTGAATTATAGAAACAATGATTTACTTGAAAATATAAAACGTGTTCAAAAAGATCAACAAACACACGTGCGTTCTCAAGTACAAATAATTTTGATTGAACGATTCTCAAACGTGTTTGATTCACTACTTTTTTGCAAGAATACCATGGAGAAGAATACCACGATCCAGGTTACTTTCGCTGATAGCGAAACGTGACTAACCAATCAGAAGTCTGCATTTTAACAAACAGTGAAAAGTTCTTAAAAAATGCAAGCTTCTGATTTAGATCTCGATTAATTATTAGCAAAGCGAAATGTAATTTCTGAAAATTTCTGAAACTTCTTGATATGCCGAACATTAACTCGTGTTTATAACAAAGTTCGATTCTTTATATTATTTGCCCATAGATGATTGCAAAAAGAGTTTTTGACAGTTTTAAACAAAATCAAATTATTTAAAGAGTTTATTATGATTTTACATATATTTTAAGAACAGAATTAGATAATTGACCTGTATTCTTTTTTTAAAAAAGCGTTCAAAGAGTCATTCTTTTGTTTCAAGATTTGGAAAATCTGAATGGCAACAGAGTTCGTTTGTTTATATCGTAATCTGATTTTTACAATTACTTATTTTTAATTTCGAGCCTAATACATTATAATTGGATATGATATACATGTTTTATAGAAAAATATGCTGTTTAAACGTTATTTTAAGTAAAAGAAATTATCTTTTAGCTGTCATATGTCTGCATTTGTTTTCCATTAAGCCTAACTTGGCGTATTGCTAGGGTCCATTCACAGATAGGAGTGGCTCATCCTGGAACCGTTCCTACAGCTTCTGAAGTCGCTTTTTATTATAAGTAGATTGCTATCTAATAAATAAATAAATAAAAAATAGTTTAAAATAACTAAAATTAAAAATGTGCAAAATAAAAAAATAACAATTACTTCAATTAATCATTTTTAGATTTATTTAATTTTTTAATATTGTATATTTTAAAATTCCCTAAATACGGTACGTTCTTACAGAATATTCCACTTTGGAAGTAATTCGGATTTTTAAAAAAAAAAGACACCACAGGAAATAAAATAATAAAATTACTGGCCACACTTGCTTGTGAAATGGTGTAAACAGAGGAATTGTTTGAAATGTACTTCAACGTCTTCCAATCAGAACAGACAAGACACTGCATTTGTCAAGGTGGTTAAATTATAAATAAGGGATATTCATTTAACTTTTATTATAGTACTTTTCGGTGATTTGTTTAGAACATTATCGGAATCTTTCTGGAGATCTTATTTCTAAAAGATACAGATATGGCATGTAAATGATTAGTTTTATTTATTACCTTACTTTTTCATAAAATAACGTTATTCAAGGCCAATCAACTTTGAAGGATTTGTTGAAAAAAACTTCTGAGTAAAATGTATATGTATGCTTTCATGAAAAGAAAATTATTAAAATTAGCTAAGTATTAAAAAAACCTTTATAATAATGAAGGAATGATGGAAAAATAGATCAGAAAATTTACTGTTTTCTGTTATTCAAAAAATACAAAATTGCATCTTTTGTTTTGGACAAGATGTGCTATATCCTGCTTGTCACTTCAGCAAGTGACGCCTTTTATCTGTTTTAGGTACAGGGTGTTTCAAAAATGACCGGTATATTTGAAAATTCAATAAAAATTAAACAGGCAGCGATAGAAATACACCGTTTGTGGCAATATGCTTGGGACAACAGTAAATTTTCAGGCAAACAAACTTTCAAAATTAGTTACAATTTTCAACAATAGATGGTGCTGAAGGCGATTTGAAAAATATAGAAGAAAACGCAGTCTTTGAGTTCGTCATTCTGCAAGAGTTTTTTTCTGCTGTAAGAATGTGCTCTTCATAAATTGCAAGTTTGCTGTAAAAAAAAAAAAAAAAAAAAAAAAAAAAAAATGGTTTTTTCCTTAGAACAATGTGAAAAATATCGTACTTTAGATTTTTCCAGACTGCAGCGCCATCTGTAGATTGAAAATTGTAACTAATTTTGAAGTTTGTCTGCCTGAAAATTTACTGTTGTCCCAAGCATATTGCAACAAACGGTGTATTTCTATCGCTGCCTGTTTAGTTTTTATTGATTTTTCAAGTATACCGGTCATTTTTGAGACACCCTGTATTTTCACTTTTATGGCTATTTGTTCCGAGGCTTTACTTTACGTGATCCTGGTTTAATGAGTTTGAACCAGGGATCTTTTGTATAGATATCTAAATTGATCCGTGCCAGTTATTCGTCATACATTGTTTATCGAAGCTGCTGTTGCGAGAGATAGCGTGCCTACGTGTTCAATATGTTTTGTCTGACAAATTTCTTTTTATTGAATATAGTAACCCTTTAAGACATGGCTTATACATTTGTGTGGACGATCAAAAGGGGAAAAATTTACCCAATTTCCCCTTTCTGTGATTTAAAGCCGAGTCTGCAGCTCACAATTGCGTAGATCCTTATTGATAAAACATGGCATCGGAATTCTTTTACAACTTTTTTTTCAATCAAATATGATCCCATTAAATAGGATTAAAAACGAACACTTCATTTCTACCAGAACTATTTTTGTAATAAGAGTTAAAAGGAGTTTTACTATTAAAATCCACAAATATAATTAATCTTTGATTATAATTTCCCGTAAGACATGGTGACGTCACTGCAACGTCGTTGTGAAGTCACATTGTGACTTTGTGACCATCGATTGTCGATGTGAAGTCACAGTGTCTAAAATGTGAAGTCGTTATGGCCGTTTTAGAGCTTTTTTGTGACGTCACATTGTGACCACTTTGTGACGTCACAATGTGACCAATTTGTGAAAAGCGTGTCATTTGTGACTACTTTGACATTAACATTGTGACGAACTGTGAAAATTTTTTTAGAAAGTCACATCTTAGTCACATTGTGACGTCACTGAGTGGTAGTATTTTCGTCACAGATGTGATGTGACCAAAGTGACTCACAGTGACGTCATTGTGACGTCACTGTGAACATGCATGCTATGAGGGTTTATACATCGAATAATAATTAATAAAAATCTCGTACTTTCAAACAATTCTCGGATGCAGTAAAATAATGTATCAATTAAAATGAAAAAAAAAACCCTAAAAATATTACATTTGCATCAAAGTTAAAAAGAAATAAAGAAAAATAACATTCCATTCGTTGACTCAGACTTTTAACTAAAACTAAACTTTCTTAAGTAGTATGAATACCAAAGGAAACAAAATACATTATAAATCTATTTCAAAATAGCGACTCTCATCCATTTAAATTTAGAATTCTTGAAATATTCTGACGCGGTTTCTAAGAATATCGTTTTAACAGTTTACAAAAATCTCTCTTAGGACATGAAATAGTCTTGAATTTCACCTGAAATAAGCCAAGTCATGAAAAATTAATTTCAAGATGAAATGTGTGAGAAATATGAAAATAAAAAACACAACTGTTTTAGAAAAGAAAAACCTAGAAAATGTCAGCAGACAAAAGTTAAAGCTTTATAAATGTGATGTCTACATAAAATCCATTCAAAGAATATAAAGCAAATATCCATATATTTAAATTTTTAAAACGCATTTTTATATTATATGTTGTTTTTACATTTTTTTAAAGAATAAATACATTTCTGTTATTTTATGTAATAAATCCGAAATTTTATGTAATACAGTATATATTGCATACTGTATATATGTAGAAATTATTTCACTATATTTTTTACATATAACACATATTTGACAACATCTTTTTATGACTTTAAAAAACAAGAAAAAATGGAACAAAGTCATTATCTAATTAACACGTTCGCTGCCGCTTACGTGAAGATGTGATGATAGTTAATCCGCACTGCAGAAATGGGTTTTTCCCAGAAGCCGACTTACGTTTTATAACAAAGAATCAGTGAAAGATTTTCCCGCGCCAGCGCGTGATTGGCCATTTTTGCGTTTTTCTCAAAAAAGCAAGATACAAGAAAAAAAGTGACAGAGAGCTAAATTATGTAAATTATTTATTATTAAGGTGAACTTAACGGCTTAAAGTTTGAGTAAAAGAAAATAACACACTGTCACAATAGTTTAATTTATATTTGTAAATAATGCTATTATTACATTTGCATGCAAATATCATAAAACCTCAGCTTATTTCGTAAACATGTTTATTGAGTATGATTCGCTAAAACAGGACAATTTTTTAAAAAACTTATTCAGTCTCTCAGGTACCAACTTGTTATGCATATTCATTTGTGTGTTTTATGTTTCGTGGTCTGACAGGGAGGATTAATTAAAATTAAACCTGCGAAACAAAATAGTAAAAATAGAAGAAAAAGCTATTGTGTATATTATGATAGTAATATTCTTTACAATGGGACCCCTTTTTAAGGCACTACCCTGACCCAGTGTAAAGTATTT
>OZ025301.1:1781511-1881511 GCA_964019185.1 Maratus speculifer | reverse complement strand
CATTAGAGATGCAAAGACGCAAGGCGGAAAAATTGATTAATTAATACATCAACAGATGATTAATTAACTATTCACCTATTTTAAAATATATTCTGTTTTAAAATATAAAAAAATATTTTACAAGACATATACATATTAGAAAGCACACTGCTAAAAAAAATTCTGTGAAATTTTAGAAAATCTACGGGTAATTCATTATCTTAAGTTTATGTAAAATTACAGAGATTGCAAAAACATATTTTCTGTTAAATAAGAGACTTTACTCAGTAAATTTACAATAGACTCAT
The DNA here is from genome assembly GCA_964019185.1 of Maratus speculifer. Lineage (NCBI taxonomy): Eukaryota > Metazoa > Arthropoda > Arachnida > Araneae > Salticidae > Maratus > Maratus speculifer. The sequence goes on along the minus strand of OZ025301.1, from coordinate 1,881,224 downwards.
CAATAATAATAATTTTATTTTGTTATAAAAATCAGTAAATGATTGAATCTCCAGTGACCCTAAAACAATTGAAATTTTTCGAATAATTTTGAACTGCTATATGATTTATTTTTTACACAATTTATTCCTAGCCATCCTGGGTTTAAACAGGCTGAGCAAAGGATCTTCAGACTGAGTTATAGAAGCTTTTGTTGTTTTTTTCCAAAATATGTCTCTTATGATTCAACGGGGAAACCGAGAAGATAACAGCGAGGAGGTGATTTTTCCCTTTCTAGATTATTCTAACTTAAAAAGAAGATTTCTAAATTGCATTTTCTTTTTAAATATTTCTAATAAAATTGCAAAATATTTTTTAAATTGTGTATTTTCAATTATAAGTTTTAACAAAGATAAAAATATCCTTAAATAAAAATGAAATCCCTACAGGGAAGTGGATGTAATAAAAGAGATATGTCGGTAAAATAATGAAACTCGATCAAATGCATTTAATCGAGAACTAGTGTAGATTTCCAGAGAGTCTCGGTTTTTTCGGTGATTTTACAGAAACTTTTAACAATGCATTTCTAACATCCGAAGTACTGAGTAATTTTTGACAAATAATGGCATTGTAACCACAAAGCAAAATTATTTTTTATTTGATATGAGAAAAATAAAGGCCAGGTTCTTTTTCGATACATTCATTTCACGCTGAAATAAATAATAACTTTGCACTTCAAGCCGTGACAAATAGCTACATTAAGCATACATGTAAGAAAATAGAACGACCGAACACAGAGTATAATGATAATTTATTTAATAATAGAAGCGTCTTCCAGCATGTCTTATTATGTATATACTTTAGATGCTGGTAATATAAGTTGGCAATTTAATAACTGTAAAATGTTTTAAAGATTAATAACATTTAAATGAATGTAGGTATAGATGGTGCATATTTGAACCCCGATTTAATAATTATTACTATTGTTTATTTCCATTGAATTTTAATACATAACTGAATGGATAAATATACATTCCTTAGATCAGAGGTTCCCAAAGTGTGCTCCGCGGAGCCCTTGGGGCTCCGCCTAAACTTTTCAGGGGCTCCGTGGCGTTAGAAAAAACATGAAATGTACTAGCATATTACAAAATAATTTTTTTGAACGCATGTAGGAATTTGCATGTCTGTGTCAAAAAATACTTTTATCTCTGGGTTGAAAATGCATTGAAAACACACAAAAAAAAAAAAAAAAAAAAAAAAAAAAATATTGTATATGTATCTATTTTCTATGTAATATTTTTGGTTTGAATTTTTATTTATTTATTTATGCATTTAATGTATTTTAAAAGTTCGATTCAAAATTTTAGTTTTTTCAGTTTTAGTTATTTAAATCTTCCAGCCTTTCTTTCCTGATTGTATTTAATTTTTGAAACAATGTTTGTCGCTTACAATGCAAATTTTTTTAATAAGATTTTGTATTATTTAAACCTCTCACTAGATTTATTTTACATTTGTGTATATTCTGAATATAAGGTGTGCTGGGGTAATAACGGCATGTTCTAATATTGCGCGTAAATATGAAAAAATCCAGGAAATAGCACATGCGCTTTCTGCGCAAAAGGGTTCTGAGTCATCTGAATCACTAACAATCGGTAAAGATTATTTGTTCTCTTTGCAGATCTTATTGCTGGAACAAGCACGTAAAAGTCAACAACAGATCTATAATTTGCTACTTAAGTTCAGTGATCTGAAGGCTACATATTTATTAGGACATACTTTGTTTGTTATATAAATTTATAGCACATTTCATGTTCTATTAACATGTTGCGGAAGATTATTTGGATGCGTTCACGAGGGAGTTTGTAGTTCAATATATACTGCGCAATAAGTATATCGTGGTAATAATGCAATATATTGGCGTAATTACTCCGATTGATTCTTTTCAGTTTTGGAACGACATCCGTAGCAGATTTATTTTTTATTTTATGCTTGAGAATGCATTACTTTTATTGTTGAAAGCCAAAAACGATAAAGAAAAATTGTTATGTCCTAAGTTCTGTTCATATTTGTCAATTTATAGGGCTGTAGAATTTGTATCTTTAAAATTGGACAATTTACATGTGATTAATTCATCTTATTTTATAGTTTTGTTTGCGTGGCGTTATTACCCAACTATGTGGGTAATAACGTCAAATAGTACTGGTCAAGAAAACACGCCATTACATTTTATGAATAAATATCTGCTAAAATATTCTTTCATATATGCATTATTGATAAATTACTGTATCAGATCCTATATCTGTTTGAAAGAACAAAATTAAAACTAAGCAGTAACAATTTTAAGAACCTTAACGTGACGTTATTAACCCAGGATATCTTATTTTTTTTTTTTTTTTTTTTTTTTTTTTTTTTTTTTTTGTATAGCTTTATTTTCTTTAATCTGTTTATCTTGTTTGTATATTTAATTTTTCTATACCGTTTTTCATAGTAAAACAAGGTTTGTAGATTATAACGCTCTTTTTTGTAACAACTTGTGTATCCTTTAATAAAATACTTTTTCGATTTATATAATATTTGTGTACCTGGCGTATATAGCTTTTTTATTTTCTTTTTGTAACTTTAATTATTTTAATCACTTTATTTTATGTTTATTAATTCTTAGTTTTTTTTAATTTTCTATGCTGTTTTATATAATTGTACTTATTTTTAAAGCAATTTGTGTAGCTGAAAACGCACTTTTTTAACACCTTTTACCTTTTTAACAATTCCTCTTTAAAATTTTGTTTTAATTGGTCTCTGCAATGGCTGAGATTTTTATGTTAAGATATCATATTTTCCTATAAAAAATAAGGCTGTAGCATAATGATAATAATAATAAATAAATAAATAAATAAATGAAATAAACGATACTGCACATAACAATACCAGTTATTAATTTTGCCCCGTTCACTTAAACACTAAAATAATGATCTGCTTCTAAATGCATTTTTAAAAAATGGTTCAAAAGAATTAGCTCAAGGGAGGGGTGGGGGGGGCAATTCTTTTTCGTTGCACGTTTAGAAGTACCAGAAACGTAAAGAAGATCGAAAAAAGAATACTTAATCAAATTAAATCACTATTACTGGTGGGCGGGACTAGAGAAAACGTGTTTTATAATTACTCATGGGCGACTGGTCCTAGGCATTTTCTTTCTTTTTTTAGTAGCGTATTGGGATTTTACAGAGATCTTTCTTAATAAACGAAAACTGCGCAACTTACCTTTTTTTCTCTGTGTGTATGGTTTTTGCCATAAATAATAATATATTCACATAAACCCCAATGCAATGCATGGCACAGACAGGATTACCATTTTGATCTTTATTTCCGACTTCATACATGAAATCTCGAAAGAATATTTATTTTTAAATGGATGCTATTACCGCTTTAACAATATTGCTGGTACATCTCTCAGATAAGAGGAGTTTGTTTTCTTCGTTACTAAAAGCTCTCAGAAGCCACAATTTTTTTACTATATTTTTTGCTGTATTTGGCGGACATACAGTGGCGGCCAAAAGTTTCTGGCCAGTTAGTTTCTTTGATTTGTTTACCAGAAGGTTTCAGCAAAGAAGAAGCACAAATGCTTCAAAAGTTAGGAATATGTGAATGATCTCTGACCATATGATCATTTTGATTGGATACTGAAGACGCTTCATGCGAAGAGGCAAAATTCGAAGTTCGCGTGTGCAAAAGTTTCCGGCCACTCATCATTCCTTAGTTTTTATTCTATCAGTAAAGTGTTTTTTTGGTCGTGTTGTGAAAAAATCAACGTGAATAGCATAATAATAGAATAATAATAATAATAATAGTTGCCGAAACGTCAGTGAAGGCTTACTTTGGAGACACGAATTTTTTTTGTGTCTGTCTGTCAGTCAGTCTGTTCCGCGATAACTAACGCAAAAAACATCCGATTGGCTTGAAATTAAGTGGGTATGTTAGTGAGGCGGTGGGATTAAGCTGTATAGTTTTTTGTTAGATTTGATTCATTCGTTCGGAAAATATAGAATATTTTATTTTGCGCAATAATGCTTTTCTATGGCAAATCCAATGATTTTCAATTTTTTTTCCTTGAGAGAAAATGACACATTTCATTAATGGAATTCAATGATAAATGGATACTGAAATTTACCAGTTAAATTATTCGTATTGCTTTGAAATTTTGTCTATGCATTTGTCAGATTTTTAAAGTTATTACTGCAAATTTTGGAGATTTTTTATAAATGTGCTCCAATAATATAAACTATAAACTAATTTGCTTTAGAGATTTACTTATTTAAAATGTATTTATTTCATTTTCTTTATTTTCTCTTAATGGCTGCTAAGCAACCATTCATCCTAATCCTTATTATAATTTAATGCTATAAATTTGAAAGCGTGGATGAAAATTTAAATGAAGTCAACGTCAAAACTGATGAATTAATTAATGTCTTTTTATCTTTGCGGATAAATATAACATAGCCCAGAAAAGAATATAGGCTATGTTTTATTAATTTTATTCAAATATTTTCCTTAATAATTCAAAATTTCCTTCTTTTTCATACAGAATCAAGAGCGATTTTTTAGATAAAATTTAACCAATTTCCTTTATCGTTGCCAAAAAAAAAAAAAAAAAAAAAAAAAATCTGGAATAATTTTTTAACGGCAATAAGTTTCAATTGAGCAATTTCCATTCGAAAAACCAAACTAAGAAAAAATAAATATGACGTCAGAATTAAAATAAAAATAAAAATAGTACTTTGTTAAATATTAAACACGGAAATTTGTTTCGTTAATAAGAATTTTTCTGACAAAAATGGGGGCATAATAGAAGTAAAAGAAATAAAAAATAATTTTATTTTTAACAAATGTTTCAATTGGTAAAATTTGACTTCATAATTGAACAAAAACAGGTATTTTATAGTAGTCGTTAAAAATACAAGAAACATGGATATCAATAACTCACGAAAAACAACGCCATTACCGAAACTTCAGTGAAGGCTTACTTTGAAGACACGAAATTTATTGTTTTTCATCTGTTAGTCTGTTCTTCTGTATGTTTGTCTGTCCCGCTATAACTGCTACAAAATGCAATCAAAACTTTTTTTTTTTCGGAAACAAAATTGTAAAACTCTAGATTACTGCGTTTACACTTACAAAAGTTCCTGATACATCAGATTTAGGTGTTTGTGGTTGGCAGGTATGTAGAAGTATGAAGATAATGAAAAATATTTGTCCAAACTGTTACTTATCCTTATAAATCAAAATGTATAAGAAAATGCAAGATATATACAATAACCATTAGCACAATTATTAGAAAGTGGCAACTTTAAATTAAGTGAGGCTACGGGGGGTTCAGCGGGGCTCCGCCCCCCTGAAGAAATCTACTATGTTATAATAATAATAAAAAAAAATAATAGATCATGAAAATTTCAGAATATCCTAGCATAACTAAATTTTAAATTTACCGCTTTTGAAGGCTGAAAACTTCTAATTCTTATTTTATTCTTATAAATAATTAAGTACTATGAAAATTTTAAATTAGAGTTTCCAAGAAGTTGAATATTACCCAAAGTGTGTTTAAAAATATATATGTATGTGCAAAGTTGACGTTGAGGCTCCTGATCTGCAGATTTACTAGTTTAAATTCAAAATTGAAAAGCTCAACAATTATTGCTCGTAAATTACTGATTAGTTTGTCGTTTAAGGGCCAAACTTCTCGAAATATTGTGACAATGTGATCGATTGGTAGATCGACTGCGAACGATATTTAAAAATTATATGAAGCTGGCCATGACCCTCTGGACTTTCTGTGGTCCGGGAGACTCCGGAAAATTACTATTCTTGTGGTCAGAATTGTCAGAAGAAAAACAATTGATGACCCCCTTTAAAATTCCGTTGCAATATCCCGCAATTTACGGAATGAAAATAATGCTGAAATAAATCGGCATACCGTGTCAAGAGGCTGACGTGATGCAGAACTTTATGGAAGACTGTGTTCAAAAAATTTTCATAGGTAAAAAAATATAAACGTATTCGACTGGCGTTTTTCAAAAAACACAAAGTCTGTCAAGTGAAAACTGGACAAAAGTACTATTTTAGAATCAACTGAATTTCCAGCTTTTTGTGAGAGTGATAGCAGATATTATGTCCGATGGCCTAACAACAAAATATATGATTCGATTTATGTTATTCTTACAATGGAGCAGGCCGAGGACACGTTATGCTGTGGGGAGTATTTTCTTCAAAAAGTGTCGGTCCGTTATTTGAAATCCACGGTTGCAAGATTATTTTCAGCCTCATTAGAGGAAAAATTGTGGTCGCAACTATTTGTTTTAACATGATAACGACTTAAATAATGTATGCAAAACTCGACAAGAAATGGCTTTCGCACAAAAAAGTTTCCCTTTTGAAATGGCCAGCCCAAACGCCCAACTTGAATCCTATGGAAAATCTTTGCAAAGAAGTTGACAAACGTGTGCGGAACTACAAATATTCCAACTCAGGCAAAGTTTCAAAAATATTGCAAGAAATGAGAAAAACGTACCATAGATGATATTTAACCGTTAAACCGTTAACTGTATGAATGTCACATTGCTACGTCGCAATTTTTATGACTAAAGGTATGGTGAAAGAATACTAATTGTAAATGTTGTTAATCACTGTAACTTTTTATTACAATGCCGTTTTTTTTCTCAAACTTGAGAAGGTGGCCGGAAACTTTTGAGAACATACGTTTTCCTTTATGCTTAATTTTCTCAGTTAAATTTATTGATATTTAAATGTTATTCCATAAATAAGTGCCTAACTATTATTTCTATGAAATATATAATTATCACTTTGAGATTCGTCTTCATATGGATATACTTACAAATTAACTAAAAAATTTTTGCTAGCCGGAAACTTTTGACCGCCACTGTATTTCGATTACACAAGGCATATATTTTAATATAAAGAAAGTTGTTTTCAGTCCTTATTTTTTATTTGGTACTACTCTGTTATCCCGTCGACCCATTTCGCCACATTATACAAATCGCCAAACTAGTAGCCAAATCATTCATATTGACATAATTTTTATTTTAAATAACGAAAAAAGAAATAATTAGTAGAATAGTAATAAAAATATTTATAAAAAGTTAAAATAAAAATCACTTAATGACATTTTAAACATGTGAATCGTATTTAATGTCATTGAATGTGACATTCACGATCATCCATTATTGGCATTTAATCTTATAGCTTGGCGATAATTTTTTGGTCGACGGGATAACCTAGTAGTACCTTTTATTTATTATGTTTAATAAGAGTAATATTAAATAAAACTGTTAAAGGGTTATATAACGGAAAATTTTATTTTCAAAATTTCTAGCACGAAATCAAAATTTCTGTACCAAGAAACGGGCCAAACTGAGAATCTTGGCCCAACATGGAAAACTACTGGTTTAGACTCTTATCCAACAGATCTTTCTCTGCTCCATAGACATATATTAAAATGTAAACCATATAGTACCAGAGGTTAAGGGGCTCCGCCACAGAAATTCTTTCCAGAAAGGGCTCTGCGAGCCAAAAAGTTTGGGAACCGCTGCCTTAGATAATTAACCTCTTGATTAGGAGTTCAGGACATGCATGTCCCAGAGACGATTTATTTATTCAATTATTATGAATAAAATTATGTGCCAGGTACTCATATTTGGAAAAAACCTGCCACAATGACGTTTTGTAAATTGCATCATTACTTACTGTAAAAATAGTCGAGAGTTCTAATCCGTAATCACCCTCATAGCATGCATGGTCACAATGACGTCACTGTGAGTCACCGTGGTCACATCACATCTGTGACCAAAATGTCACCACTCAGTGACGTCACATTGTGACTGAGATGTGACTTCCTTAAAAATCTTTAGAAAATTACAAAATTCTTGAAAACATGCTATTTACTCTAAAAAACACTTTTGTCACAACGTCACTTTTGTTACAGTTTCGTCACGATGTTAATGTCAAAGTATTCACAAATGACACATTTTTCACAAATTTGTCTCACCGTGACTTCACAAAGTGGTCACAATGTGACGTCACAAACGAGCTCTAAAACGGCCTCACATTTTAGTCACTGTGACTTCACATCGACGTCACGTGACGTCACATCGACAATATATAGTCACAAAGTTACAGTGCGACTTTACAACGACGTCGCAGTGACGTCACCATGCCTTACGGGCAGTAAATTTTTATCTATCAATAATATATGATGGAAGATTTGGCACAACGATTATTTATAAAATCTTTATTCAATTTCAAATTTTCCTTTAATGAAATTTCACAATTTCTAAATATAACGGATTCAAAATACAGCCTGATAGCTAGTTGAATATTTCTAACTCAATATATGAATTCTAAAATATGCTAATACATATAGTGGTTTATCACAAAAAAAAAGTTAAAATTTATACGAAACATTGCTAAATGACTTTTGTTTTAAAACCTTTTTAACATATATAATTGGTTTTTCGATAAAAAAAAATAATTTTAGAAAATATAAATGTATATAAAAATTTTATAAACATACACAGTTCCATAATAAAATATCTCCCAAAGCTCGAGGAGAAATAAAAAATTCTCCCTTACACATCAATCCTATTTACTTTGACTCTCGACGCAGATTAAAAATGACACATCGTATTGTTATAGTATTAAAGATATGTTAGCAATGTGTTTAATAAAATTCACATTAAATGATTTTTTCTTAATATATATTTTTAAATGTATGCAGTTATCCTCGTTAGACTGCGGCGTGGATCGAGTTATATTTGACGCGAATCGGAAATTTTTATTAAGATAACTAAAAACATGACGCTGCCCATATTATAATAATGCTTTACATTGTAAAAAAAAAAACTATTGTGGTTTCTATTTGAATCATAGTAAAAAAAAAACAAAGAGTAACCTAAAAGACCCACAAATGTAAAAATACAACCTCATAACTGAAGCATCATAGAATCAACTTGAGCCTGATGTACAACAAACTCTCATAGCATGCATGGTCAGAGTGACGTCACAATGACGTCACTGTGAGTCACTTTGGTCACATCCCATCTGTTACCAAAATGCGACCACTCAGTGACGTCACATTGTGGCTTTCTTAAAAATCTTTAGAAAATTACAAATATTCTTCAAAACATGTTATTCACTTTAAAAAAACATGTTTCTGGCAATTTAAGTATTGTCGCTTTTATCACAGTTTCGTCCCAATGTTAATGTCATAGTAGTCACTAATGACACATTTTTCACAAATTTGTCACACCGTGACTTCACAAAGTGGTCACAATGTGACGTCACAAACGAGCTCTAAAACGGCCATAACGACTTCACATTTTAGTCACTGTGACTTCACATCGACAATCGATGGTCACAAAGTCAAAATGTGGCTTCACAACGACGTCGCAGAGACGTCACCATGCCTTACGGGTAATTAACCTCCTCAGTCCTAAGACAAATATTACGAAGGACTACAAAAATCCGCTTGAAATTTCGATAAAACATTTTCAAAATATGTACCAGCCCTATATCAATACTTGTGATGTATACAGATTTATTAAAAATGTCTAGAAGTAACTTTAACAATTCTAGAATTATTTAGATTTATTTAAAGGGTATTTTTAGTGTCTCTTACAGGCAACACCAGGACTTAGGAGGTTGATGATTTCATGATACTACACAAAACATGGGTTAGGCCGGTCCGGCGTTGAGTATAACTGGGTTACCCAACTTGATATATGTTTCCATACTCCTTTTAAATATAATTGTTCCGCGAAATGCGGGACTTGCAGTAAACAATAATGTCTAAAACTTTATATGTAACCCTATAAATAGATATACACGGGACACAGATCTTTAACTAAAAAAAATAGTGTTGCATATACCATGCTTAAAATTTGCTAGATTTGGGCAACGTCAACAAAGATTAACATTTAAAAGGTAATAAATATAAAAATGGACAGACATTTTATTTAGATACTGATGATATTAAAACGAACCTGCCCCAAAAAATAGACCAGTCCTATAAAATAAATTATAAAATAAATAAAAATCTATTCATATTGAAAAATCCGATCCTAAGTTATGTCTGGGCATACATAAACAACTGGGTAAGTGTGATCACAGATACCGCAGACGATTTCGTGAAATATTTTTATTAGCTTATGTGCCCGTCCGTTCTGTATGTATGTTCGTATGTACGTAACGCGATAACTCATGATAAAAATATCCGATCCACTTGAAATTTTATATGTAGGTATATCCTGACAAGGCGCTTCCCTGATTAGTTTTTGGAGTTCATTCGATATGTATAAGAGGGGGAACGGGGGGCTCATGCCCCCCGTTAGTTGATATAAATGGGATTTTCATGCAGAATTAAGTTTTCAAAATTTAGATTAGGATCATTCTGATGAGGCGATTCCGTGACTGTTATTAGGTGTTCATTGAATAAGTATAAATAGGGGGAACAGGGGTTCTAATGCCCCCCCCCCCGTTAGTTGATATAAATGGGATTTTCATGCAGAATTAAGTTTTCGTTCAAAATTTAGATTAGGATCATTCTGATGAGGCGATTCCGTGACTGTTATTAGGTGTTCATTGAATAAGTATAAATAGGGGGAACAGGGGTTCTAATGCCCCCCCCGTTAGTTGATATAAATGGGATTTTCATGCAGAATTAAGTTTTCGTTCAAAATTTAGATTAGGATCATTCTGATGAGGCGATTCCGTGACTGTTATTAGGTGTTTATTGAATAAGTATAAATAGGGGGAACAGGGGCTCTAATGCCCCCCCCCCGTTAGTTGATATAAATGGGATTTTCATGCAGAATTAATTTTCGTTCAAAATTTAGATTAGGATCATTCTGATGAGGCGATTCCGTGACTGTTATTAGGTGTTCATTGAATAAGTACAAATAAGGGGAACAGGGGTTCTAATGTCCCCCCCCCCTTAATTTATACAAATGGGTTTTTCAAGCAGAATTTTCAGATTTCGTTCAAATCTCTGAATAGTTTTGGAAGTTTAATGATTAAGTATAAAAGAGGGGGATAACTCTTTTTAAATTATATAAATGCTAAATGGGTTTTTATTAAGAATTATCTAATTTGCTCTGAATTTTGGATATAGATTTTTTATATGATAAAGCATGTCTTTCATAGTATAGGAGGTTCAATGATTAAGTATAAAAAAAGAGAAAAGGGGAGAGCTGTTTCCCCTTCTTAATTTTTTTTTTCGAACGGAATTAACCCTTGAAAATATAAAGCTTTAATGTGCAATTAGTATTTGTAGCCTGTGAGCTCAATGCCTTCAGTTTAACTGGGCAGTATTCTTTTTTATTTTTCAAAACAACTTACTTTAGGTAAATTTTGTATGAAATACTACCTATTGCGGTCGCTCCTGTGTTTAAATTTCTGAAACACTTTTGCAGATTTACTCCGATTATGAGCCGTAGAACCGAAAACTACCATCAATAAAAAAGTTTATATATATCACTTTTTTTATGGACACGATAACTTCAATAATTCTGCTCAGATCTCCTCTTAACCGATACATAAAATCTAGGGGTATAAAATCTTGGTCAGGTTCTTTAATGGGCAAAATCGGGCCAAGGGATTGGAAATAGGGAGGATTTTTGTGAAAACCCGTAGCTTCTTACTTAAAATAGATATCAAATCAGTTTAAAATTTTTATTACTTTTAGAAAATGGGACGAAGAAATGGGGTTTTTGAGAGAAAAAATTCCATTAAAAATTGCTTAAAATTTCATGCTTAAAACTCGCGAAAGGAGGACAGATTCAGATTCAGCTAGATGAGGAACGTGTAAGCAGATTAATCTATAGAATAAAGAAAAAATATAACAAATATTTTATTTAGATACTGATGATATAGAAACGATCCCGTCGTTGAAAAAGAGCTGTCCTACAAAATAAATAAATAAATAAATAATACATACATTCATATCGAAAAATCTGATCATAAGTTATGTTTGGGGAAAAAGAGACATAAAAAGAGTCTGGTCATAAAAAGAGATACAAACGACTTGTATAGATTTATTCTCTGAAAGTCAGTTATAAATTTATTTTTTATCCTTATTTTTTAAATTATGATATAGACAAGCATATTTTTCTAGTATACACAGCTATACCCCTGTCTTCCTTAAAATCTTATTATTCTTTTAGCGAAAATTTCTTTCTGTAATGTAATATAGTAATGTAAATAATGTAAATAATTGTAAATAATATAAATTGTGTTATTTATTGTAATGAATCCCTTGAGTGCGAGTAATACTCACACTTCACCGTTTATTGTTTATATTATTATCATTATTATTATTGTTAAGCGTGTATTTTCTATCCATGATTTTCTTCATTACAAAACTGATTTGAAATAAGTTTCGGTTCGAAATCAAAAAGAATTTTTTTATGAGATTCGGGTTTAACTCATGATATGTCAGAGATTCTAAATCGCTTAATAATTAACGATTACTAAAGATACTCCGTAGTATGAAACAATCTTTTGAAATCAGTTTTATTTTTGTTCATTAAAAAATTCACATTTAAAAAATTTAACTATACCAGTTGCATGTTGCATGAAGCAAATGTGAATTCTAACAAAATTCTTCGTAATTAAATTTCAAAATAATGAAGTGAAAGTGATGAAAAATGAAGCCATATGTGTGATGATATTCCATCATAGAAGATGTAATTGTGATGTAACACATATTATATTATATATATTTCTATTAATTTTTCAAATGTTAGTCCCCCCCCCCTCTTTTAAAATTTAATTTTAAAAGAAAAGCTTTTTAATAAGTATTTTTATTGTGCGTTCGTCTTCAATTGCATATAAAATAATAATAAGAAATAAGAAACAAATAATAAATTAGTTTTAAAAATCATTCTATTACTAGATTTCTTTTTCTTGTTCTACAGTTGATTAAATATCAAATGAATTAAATATTTTTTTTTCTGTTTTAAATAACTGCTAATTTTATTTCCCAATCATTTCATTTTGCCTTGTATAAAGAACTTAATTTTTACCGATTGTGTAATTTTCGTTTAGGGTTGCTGTGTGTTGTGCGTTTTTCGCCGCGGGCGATAATTGTTGTATTCTTGACAACACTCATTTTAAATTTTTCCCATCGCTTATTATATAACGGTCCTTTTTACCTGTACATTTTTTTGCTCGGTTTGGAAATCTATTGCATGCCAAGAGACTTTCTCTTGGCGTTTGTAAAATGTGAAAATTGAGTCAGATTACGTTTTGTCTTGTTGAAGTTAACATGCATGTTCGGGGTTGTCAAAAATAACAAATATTTCTTTATTATAATCGAGAACATTTATGTTAGCCTGCTGCATTCTTATGTGAAAATTTATTTAGATTACGTTTTGTCGCGGACATGTCAACATGCACAATTCGTGGTTGTTGGAAATTAAAGTTGTTTCTTTTAATACTGGTGAACGTTTTGTGTGAATGAGCTGCATTCCAAGTGTTTTGATATGTGCATAATTCTCGTATTCTGCAAAATAAAGACAATTTAGTCAAGATGTTTGTCAACTGATTTTCCTTGATGAAATGTCTTCATTGTTTGTTTCCAGAAAAAAAGTAAAATATGGACCTGTGTTCTCTACAATATTGAACTACGATCTCGGCCAATCTCATAAAGGTGGCTTTTATTATTTTTGTCACCATAGTAATGACTTGGGACACGTTGAAAAATATTTATAGAAATATTTGAATAAAAGCAAAAGCATTTTCTACATATTGGTTGATCCAATAGATCTACTTTATATTTATGATTCTAATTTATGATTTAATTGATTTAATTCATATAATCAATAAATCTAATTTGTATTCATATTATTACTTGCAGGTATAAGTTTTTTAGTATATTGTACAGTGTATTCAGTGTAATAGGTTGAGAGATAATATTGCAGATTTACCTACAAAAACAGATACACTTAATAAATTCCATTATTTTCAAAATAAAACAAGATTTGCTACCTCAAAAACATTATGAAATATAAATACTAATTTCTACAAAGAATAGGATGACAAAATGCAAATATAAATAAAGAAACGAAAGAAAAAATGAAGAAACTAGGTCAACATTCCTCGCATTTTAAAACATTTTTGAAGCGATAAATTTGTATTAAAATTCAAAATGGCAATTTCCTTGAACGATAAATAATTACCTAAAACGTTCTTTACAATTTTTTTTAATAACATGGAATTAATAATAGATAGAATTTTGCTGAGTGGAATATTTTGAAAAATCAAATTCTATTCAAATGCTTAAAATGAATTTTATATCTTTTTGTTCCGAACTTACCTATCATCTTCCAAGTATTTAACTGGAGGGTGAAAATTATTTCATATAATAAAAAAATAAGTTTTATCATTACATTATGTAAAAATACAATTTTAATTATTTCGTGATTTGAATCTATCAGTAATTTAAGAAGTAATATACTCCATTAGTTACAGTCATAATTTTCAGTTAGCTCTTTAAGAAATGAATATACATAAATAAAAAGTATTTTAATAATTGTTGGTGGTGAATATCAAAATATATCTTTTTGAAAAAGTATAAAAGTGATCTGAAAAAATAAAATACAAAAGCAGTTAACAGTACATAGTGAATAAATATGTTAAGTATTTCTCTGAATAATAAATCGAATCTAAAGCAGAGATTTGTATTTTTTTCTTAAAGATAAATAACAAAATACGTTTCGAGTGATTCGAATAGAAAATTCTTGAGATTAATAATCGCATTTTTCAATTTAAAAATATAAATGTTTTTGTATAATTGATATTGAAAGGTGGAAAGTATTTTTGTATCAGGATAAACAAAAGAAAAAAAATGTAACAGGATTTTGTTATCCGAATACATTCTGATTAAAAAATATTACAAATAATCTATATAGGTTTCTGAACTTTGATAATAAGGTACCCTGGGGCAATAAAACCAGGAGGGGTAATAACGCCAAGTGCTTATATTTTGCGTAATTATGAAATAATCAGGTAAATGACACCCATGTGCTCTGCGCAGAAGGGTTTTGAGTCATATAAATCGCAAAAAACAGCTTCAAGTTAATTTGTTTCATTTTTAGGTCTTATTGTTTTTACAAGCAACTAAAATTAACGCTTGATCTAAAATTTGCGAGATAAGGTTTTTGATCTGAAGACTATATTTTTTATCCAGAAATACTTTGTTTATTACATAAATTTGTAGTGTATTTCATGTACTTTCAAATTGTTGTAGAAGATTTTGGATATCTTCTCGAGATAATTTGTAGTTTAGGATTTACTGCGCAATAAGTATCCCGGGGTAATAACGTCAGGGATTGGCGTTATTACCCCTGTTGATTCCCAACAGTGGCCGAACTATATCCGAAGGGGGTTTATATATTAATATGGGACAGCATTATCATCATTGTTGAAATGGTAAGATTAAAGGGGGGGGTGCCCAATACTTAAAAATAATCTATCTATTTTATTTTTTATTATATTATTATTATTTTTTTTTTACTAATGTAAAAAATAATTTTTAACTCTTGTAAATAAACTATATCAAAATGTTTTCGAGATTCAAATTCGAACATCTTCAAAATCAGGTTTCTATTAAATTTCCACTGGATTGTTCAATTGAGTTCGAAATTTTAACTGTCCGCTTTCTCAGCGTTCGGTTTTTCAAAACTTTATAAATTTAACCATTAACTGATGTGACAGAAATTCTAACGTATGAATGTGATGCGGTTTATGAGACCACAAAATTGAAAGATGAATAAAAGGCGGGAATAACTCATAGGATTGTGTTTTTGTACTAAACTTTTTATACAAGAGTATTATACTTAATATTCACCTATTTAGTCTCTGGTGATAGTACTAAAATTCCAAATGAAAGAAAATTTCGGTAGTGTTTGCAGTTAAACTGAAAATTACAAGTTAAACTAAAAAATTAAAAGAAAAATAGTGGTCTACGAGACCGGTAACATTAGTTAAAGGTTAAAATGCGATCAATGATTAAAAATCATAGAATACTACTCCTGCGCTAAACTTTTTGTACAGAATTAATTCTAATTAAATTTAATCTATTCAAATATTTCTAACAATATTACGAGAACTCCAAACGAAAGAGGATTTAAGTTGTAACTATAGTTAAACTGGAAAATACAAGTTAAAAGTTTTTTTTTTTGGAGGGGGGGGGGTACAGTGTTCAGCCCGATTGCTAACAGCAGTTAAAGGTTAATTTTGTTGCTAATATAGACATAATGTTACATAACCATATGAATTATGTATAAAATTGAATAAGCGATCTCTTTGGGATAATATTTTTTAATCAAAAATTTTATTCAATTTATTAAAAATTTATTAATGCATGCTCTTTAAAACGTCGACAATTTAACTGTAGGTTTGTAGAATCCGCATTAGTGTGGAGTTATGGGTTAAAAACTATTTACTAGATTACTATAATAGTATTAACCCTTAACTGCTGTGACAAAAATTGTCGCATAACTTACTGTGAACGGCATGTCAGACCGCTTAATCTAACGATGAATAAAATGTTAAATTAACTTATAGAATATTATTTTTGTATTGAACCTTATATACAGGACTATTATAAATATAATTTAGCTATTCAAAAGTTTCTAGCGATAGTAATAGGACTCCAAATGAAACAAAAATTTGCCGGTATCTATAGTTAAACTAAAAATTGCAAATTAAACTCTGAAACTTGAAAAACTCAGCGGTATGTGAGACGTTAACAGCAGTTAAGGTTTAACAAAAATATTTATTACATATAACTCTAGTTATTATAGAACTTCACATGATTAAAATATTACATTATGAATGGTTAAAACCATGCAATGTTTCTTATAATCATATTTAAGCGGGACATTTTAAGCAGAGAGACAGATGGTGTTATATTCTGTTGAAGCTCCCCCCTCGCTCCTTTTTCTTTCACTTTCACAAAAAAATCAATATTTTCTATCTCATAGAATGCATACATGGGAATATAAATGCTGATTCAAATAATCCGTGCAATATTTCTAATAATTCTATTTAAATGGTCATTTTTAAGCAAAGCGTAGCTTAGAATCTGATATTCTTTTGCCTCCTCCCCCCGCCACCACCACAGTTTTCTTTTTCTTTCAGAGTCACAAAAAATTGTACATTTTCAATAGCTTAGATTGCAATTTGTCAATTTCTAGAGCTGTAGAGTTAGTATTTTTAAAATTGGGCAATCTACATGCCATTATTCCATCTTATTTTATAGTTTTGTTTGCATGGCGTTATTACCCATATAGGTGGGTATTAACGCCAAATAGCATTGGTCAAGAAAAAATGCCATTACATTTTATGAATACATATCTGTTAAAATATTTTATTTTATATAGATAGTCAATGAGTTGCTGTATCAGATCCTATATTTGTTTGAAAAATACAATCTAAAACTAAGCCGTGAAAATTGGTAGAACCTTAACGTGGCGTTATTACCCCAGGGTACCTTATATGTTTATCTATCTAATGTAACCGACAGTTATTCAAATACTGTTCTTACTTAATATTGTTACAACATTTCTAATTTTCTTTTCGATAAAATATTTAATATCATCTGTCATTGTTGGTTATGCTATGAAAATACAATCGCTTCGAAAACAGAACTGTTTAATACTTCTAGAAACAATGCATTTAATTAACTACACGTCATTAATAACGTCTTTTAAGGTGTCGTATCAGGAAAACTAATTTCCGAAGTGCGGTACTAAATCCAAGAAACAATTTTGTTTCGCTATTCATTGTCCTTATACTCATGTAATACGAAGTATGTAAATTTCAAAAGCACATCATTTCTATTGAAATTCTTTGTTTGCTAATTCCTTTTTTGAAAACTTTTTAAAAGAATTGGGAAATAATACTTATTAAAAAAGAACAAAAAATAATTCGATATGCAAAGATTATGAAACATTTTCCAAAATGTTTTTAATACAGTCGATTCTCTATATAACGAAATCCATCGTTCAGTCAAAAAATTCGTTGTATAGAAAAATTCGTTGAATGTAGAACGGCAAAAAAAATTTCATTTAATGTTTAAATTTTGAAATAGAATTTTTTGAAGTGTTTAATTAAGCTTTGAAATATTTAAATGATTTTTTCCAGAATCTCAAACATTTTCGTCACTTTCTTTTTTTTTCCAGTGTATTATTATTTATTTTATCAGAAAGAGTCTTGCTTATTCTAAAAGCGATTTTATTCAGATGCAGTAGAAGATAACACCAGCATAGATGACATTTAGTAACAATTCTTCTTTCAAATATTCTCTCACAGCAAAAAATGCTTCGAGTCCCCACAAAAAACAAACATTCACTCTAAACTCTAAAAGTAATGAGAGTTAGTTTAGGTAGATGAAAACTGCTGAAAAAAAACAACCTTTTCTGAAGTTGCCTTCTTATCTTTTCATTATTCCTGCCTTACTATCCAAACCAAGAACAACCAACATTTTCAAGACAACAATGGAATAGTTTTATCTCTTTGGATGCTTTGTGATTATTGAAATCGCTCCTGTAAAAAGCAAACGTTTCAATCTTTTCCAAGAACGCATGCTCATCTTAGCTAAAATAAAGTCAAATGTAACGATGCAAAAAGGATGTTTTTTTATTTTATTTATTTATTATTTTTTAGGGGGGGGGGGAGAGAGATGTTGAATGCGGTTTTTTCGGACTTAATAAATAAGGTAGAGGAATATAGCTATGAAATATAAACCAGAAATCAACGAAAAAAATGTATTCTACAAATAATTTGAAGCGTTTTCTGAACATATGTAAGAACATTTTTGAAAAAATTCGTTAAATAGAGACATATATTTCGCTGTATGGAGATTATCTTTAACGTAATCATAAAAAAAAAAATGATCGTTCCTACTTAAAATTCGTTAAAAAAAGAAATTCGCTGTATAGAGTTTCGTTATAGAGACACTCGACAGTATTTTATTAAAATTTCCTAATTTAGTAAGATGAAGGTCGATACCCAGGGTTGATACGGTTGGGAATTTTCATGAAACAATGAAATTCTTCAGCACCAGTATTTTATAATAGAAAATCTCGTCTTAAATATAGCGAAATTTTATGCTTTTTTTACTAAATTTATTTTTTTCATAAAAAAAAATATTGATATTTGACTTGGAAATTTCCTTGAAGCGTAGCAACCCTGGATACCTAAAAAATATGCATTTTTAGAAATGCATATCACATTTGAAAATACAACTTCAGCAATTACCATATTATATATATATATATATATATTGTATGCATATATATATATTGTATATATATATACATATTTGAACTTAAAAACACCTACCACATTTGAAACCGAGATTTCAACAATTATTGTTAATATATAATACATTAAGCGTATCCTTTTTAATGTGCGAATAAATGATAAATGTGCTGCACATATATGTGAGATAAACTATAGAAATCATTTTATATGTAAGTTTTTTGTAGTGCATGTCCGTGATGTACAGCAATTATAATGTTTGGAAATTGTAAACTAAATAATTAAGAAATCGATTTGCATATTAAAACGCAATTGGTCTGTCAAGTCATATCTCGGTGAAAAGCACCTGAAAACCAAATTTTAAAGGTTGACTCGTGTGATGTAACACATATTCTAATTTATATATTTCTATTATTATTTCAAATGTTAGTTCTCCCCCTCTTTTAAAACCTCTTTTTCTTTTAATTTTAAAAGAAAAGCATTTTTAATAGATTTTTTTATTGAGTGTTCGTCTCCAAATTGCATATAAAATACTAATAAATAAAATACAAATAATAAATTAGTTTTAAAATATCATTTCATTTCTAGATTTTTCTTTCTTGCTTTTCAGTTGATTAAATATCAAACGAATTCAGTATTTTTTCTGTTTTAAATAACTGCTATTTTTATTTCCTATCATCTCATTTTCTCTTGTATAAAGAACTTAATTTTTACCGATTATGCAACTTTGTTTTAGGGTTACTGTGCATTGCGCGTTTTTCGCCGCAGGCGATAGCTGTTTCATTCTTGACAACTCTCATTTAAAATTTTCCCCATTGCTTTTTATATAACGGTTCTTTTTTACCTGTACGGTTTCAAGCCCGGCTGGAGAATCTATTGTATGCCAAGACATTTTCTCTTGGCGTTTGTGTAATGTAAAAATTTATTCAGCTTACGATTTGTCGCGAACAAGTTAACCCGCACATTCGCAGTTGTCGAAAAGGATAAATGTTTCTTTATTATGTTTGAGTACGTTTGTTTTAGTATGCTGCATTCATGTTGTTTATATGTGCTGACCAAATTTCATGAAGGTGGCATATATTATTTTTGCCACCATAACTCGTAAGTTTATCCTCTTGTTGGACTGGAAGAGTCCTCAATGTTTCCATATCTTTCAGTGCAGGAAAACACAATGATAACCAACGAGTAAGGTCTTAGGTCTGAGGTCATGGAATTTGGCAGAGCGACTGCATTTTTATATACAAATCGAGTTTAAGTTAGTTCTAAAATCTGAGCCGTGAATTCCATGAGGCAATTGTTTGTACTGAAGCTTCCCGATCTATAACATATAGCAGCTGCATTATGCAAAGATTCAAATCTTATTTCAATGATCTCAAAACTCTGAACACACCAGAGACAAGTAGCCGAAAATGTTTGCTGTTCTACAGGGTGTTTCGAAAATGACCAGTCTATTTGAAAAATCAATAAAAATTAAACGGGCAGCGATAGAAATACACCATTTGTTGCAATATGCTTGAGACAACAGTAAATTTTCGACAAACTTTCGAAATTAGTTACAATTTTCAACAAAAGATGGCGCTACAGGCGATTTGAGCGCTATAAAGGAAAACGAAGTCTGTGGCCATTCCGCAAGTCGTCTTTCTTCTGTAAGCGAGTGCTGTTCACAGATTGCAAGTTTGCTGTGAAAAAATGGTTTATTCCTTAGAACAGAGGATTTTTGACTTAAATGACCAGATGTACCGCCACAATCCAGAAACAATTGCACACCTGAAGCAATATATCTCCTCTGCATGTGAAGCCATCCCACCTGACATGTTTACAAAGGTTTCTGTGAATTTCGTTCAAAGACTACGCCATATTATTGCTGCGCATGGTGATATGTGGAAAATATCGTACTTTAGATTTTTCCAGATTGCAGGGCCATCTGTTGTTGAAAATTTTAACTAATTTTGAAAGCCTATCTGCCTGAAAATTTACTGTTGTCATAAGCATATTGCAACAATCGGTATATTTCTCTTGCTGTCCGTTTAGTTTTTATTGATTTTTCAAATATACCGGTCATTTTTGAAACACCCTGCATATACAACAAATTAAATACAATGGAAAATCACGCATCAAACATAACGCACAAGCACTTTCCGATGCTTACAGAATACGATAACAAAACCTCACAGCTAATCAAAGTGAATGGATGAGTAACAAGGGATTACGAACTGAGAACACAGATTTCGTATAATATATTTGAAAACAACAATTTACGAATACTATACTATCTTTAAGCATTTAAATGTAAGGCAATGAACAGTACTAAAATAATCGAGGTGGGCGACTTTTTACACACAAACATATTTAATAAAACTGACGGCACTACAGACGACATATACACATATTGTAAACACAGAACAACTATCTGGAACGTAGATACATTATGTTCCTTACATAATTCCATGGAATAGACAAGGGGCACCATCTACCGTTTAACCTGAAAAGTAAAAGTATAAAATACCACAGCTCTTCCCCACTTAGTAATGAAGTCGGTCAGGAGCTCTTCGATGTCTTCTGGACCTTCTAAGTACCTGTGGAGAAGAAGAAGAATTAGTTTTTACATGTTCAGGGGCATCAACTGTAGCACTAGTAGGAACCGACGGTTTTTGGTGAATATTATCAGAGTTAGCTGAATTAGAACTCGAAGAATCAGGATTATGAAAGTCAGTTGGAGTAGGATCTGGAACAACTGGAACATGAGAGTCAACTGGTTGCGGATCTGTGAAACTTGACTGTAAGGGTGGAAAATCATCTTGCTTCACACTTGTATTTTCACTTCTAAAATTTTCTGTAACATTTTCTTCTGAATTTGGATCATTGGTTAAAGAAATATCTTCTCCTACATTAGTTATTTGATCCACATGCCTTTTCCAAATATTCGAACCAACTTGAACTCTGTAATGTAATTTTCCTTCTCTTGCTACAATTCGACCAATTTTCCATTTGGCTTCTGGAGTATAATTTCTTACAGCTACTTTCTGGTTGACTTCAAATTCTTTTACTTTAACTTTAGATTTCCTTGCAGTTTGCTTTTCATGAACAAAATTTGCAACATTTGGCACGATCAAATCTATGTTTGTTCTTATGTGACGCTTTAGAAATAAAGATGCAGGACTTTCCCCCGTTGTAACATGTGGCATCTTCCTGTACTGCATAAGAAAGTTATTCAGCTTCATTTGTAAAGTACCTGGTTCAGACGCTAAGGCTTTTAATCCACGTTTGACCGTTTGCACATATCTCTCAGCCTGTCCATTTGTAGATGGATGGTACGGTGCACTAAACTTATGTTTTACACCATGACTTTTTAAGAACATTTCAAATTCTTCAGATGTAAACTGCCTAGCATTATCTGATACCAAAGAAATAGGAAAACCGTATCGTGCAAAGAGAGAAGAAAGACAAATAATTGTATTTTCTGAAGTTGTACTAGGAACTATAAATACTTCTGGCCATTTACTATAAGCATCAACCACTAACAAAAGCATTTTTCCGTTAACAGGACCAAAATAATCAATATGAATTCTCTGCCATGGAGCAGTAGGCCATTCCCAATGATGTGTATCAACTTTAGGAGGATTATTTTTCAAATTTACACAAATAGAGCAATTTCTTGCAATATCTTCTATATCATGGTCTATTCCTGGCCACCATACAAAACTACGGGCTAAAGATTTCATTTTCACTATACCAAAATGACCAAAATGTAATTCCTTTAATATTTGTTGTCGATGGATTTCTGGAATAACTACCCTACAACCTTTTAAAATACAACCATGCTGAAGAGTAAATTCTTCTTGTTTACCACCAAAAAGTAAATTCTTAGGAATTTCTGAACCAGAAATGAGGTGATGAAAAATTTGTCGCAAAAGAGGATCGGTTTTTGTAGCTGAAGCAATAGATTTAGCATTTAAAGGTAAAACAGAAAGTTGATTTATTTGAATGATTTCCGATTCATCAAGTCCTTCATTTGAATTATATTCGTGGGGCAAATCTTCACTACGTAATGGAAGACGTGAGAGTGCATCGACATTACCGTGTTCAGTAGTTTTCTTATAGCGGATGTCATACTGGAACGCTTGTAAATATATGGCATATCTTTGCATTCTAGCAGCTGATAAAACCGGAATACTTTTAGAAGGTGAAAAAATTGAAACTAATGGTTTACTATCAGTAAACAAAGTGAATCTGTTACCGTACAAATATTGAAAAAATTTCTTAACACCAAATATTATTGCTAATGCCTCCTTATCTACTTGACTATACCGTTTTTCGGCATTATTCAAGGTTCTGGATACAAATCCAATAGGCTTTTCAGTCTTGTCTGGCATCACATGCGAAAGAACTGCAGAGATACCATATGGAGAAGCATCCGTAGCTAAGATTAAAGGTAATTTAGGATTGAAATGCGTCAGCACTCTGTCCGAAGTAATTTCTCTTTTTATTTTTTTAAACGCTTGATCACATTTGTAAGACCAGTTGAACTTTACATTCTTTTTAAGCAAATTATTCAAAGGATGTGCAATTGTCGATAAATTCGGTACAAATTTTGCATAATAAGTTACAAGACCAAGAAATGCTTTTACCTGGGAAACATTTTCTGGCTTAGGGGCATTTACAATTGCTTCTATTTTATCTGGTGTTTTATGAATACCATGTTTATCCACTTTATACCCACAATAAGTAATTTCATCTGCCATGAAGAATGATTTTTCCTTATTTATCCGAATATTATAATTTCTCAACCTTTCTAATACTTGCTTTAACCTTTGCAAATGAATTTCGTCCGTTTCCCCAGTTATTCCTATATCATCAATAAAAATTGTAATTCCCTCAATTCCACTTAAAATTAGTTCGATTTTTCTTTGCCATATAGCAGGAGAACTATTAAGACCCATTGGTAATTTAAGAAACTGAAATAATCCTTTAGGTGTATTAATGGTTAATAATTCCTGGGATTCCTCATCAACGGGCAATTGGAGGTATGCTTGATTTAAATCAATTTTTGTAAAATGAACACCACCACTTAAAGTAGCTAACATATCCTCTATTTTAGGCAAGGGATATTTTTCTACTTTCAGATATTTATTTAATGTGACTTTAAAGTCTCCACATAAGCGTATTTTACCATTAGATTTTACCACTGGAACAATCGGGGTTGCCCACTTGCTATTTGTAACTGGTTTAATTATACCTGCTTCTTCTAATCTTTGTAATTCCTCATTGACTGCAGCACGTAGTGCATAAGTAACAGTCCTAGCTTTACAAAATATGGGTGTAGCATCCTTTTCAAGGTAAAGCTCTGCCTTTAACCCTTTAATTTCCCCTACTTTATCAGAAAATAAATCAGAAAAATCATTTAACAATTCTTGTAATTTATCAGAATAATTTACAGTCTCATTAACATAAACAGATCTTAAATTATGTGGAAAAATATCGAATGCAGAGGCCCAATCGCGGCCAAATAATAATGGAAAAGTATCTTCTTTTATCAAATATAATTTTAACTTTTCTGTTTTATTTTCATAAGTAACATTTACTTCAACATAACCTACAGGTTTAAAAATTTCACCAGTTGCAGTTTTTAACTGAACATCTGGAGGAAATATTTTATAATCAGGAAAAATTCTGCGAAATCTTTTTAAAGGAACAGCAGAAATTCCCGAACCGGTGTCCAATTCCATATCCGCTCTGGCTTTATTTTCAATTAACACAGATAATTTAATAGGATTTGCACCTGTATTTTTTATAGTTAATACATTTACTGTATCTACCGAATTTACGTGTTTTTGGAAAGTTTTACTTCTACAAACCTTTCCAATATGGCCTTTTTTCTTACATATTTTACAAGTAGCATTAATAAATCTACATGAATTGGCTAGATGGGAAGTATTTCCGCATCTATAACATTTTAATTTACTTTTATTTGCTTCAGGAATTGTATTATTTATATGATTGTTGACATTTGACTTCTGACAGTCGTTAGAAAATTTCTTTGGGTGTACATTTTTTGAACTGGAAATTTTATTAATACTGAAATTTTTATTTTTAATTTCAGAAATTTCAATATCTACATTGTGTAAGGATAAAGCTTTCTCCACTGCTTTCTCAAAAGTTAAATCCTCTACTTGCGTAATCAATTTATTTTGAATGCTTTCGCTTTTCAAACCGCGTAAAAATTGTTCAAGTAAATTTTCATTTAATGTATCACCCGTAAAACAACAAAAAGTTGTATTTTTCTTTAATCTAGCAGCGAAATCTTGAACTGATTCCGACTCATTTTGGTAACACTTACGAAATTTGATTCTTTCAATAAATTTGTTGGGGGCGGGGCTTAGATGCTTTATCAATATATCAACAATCTCCGAATATTTTAATGTTTCACATTCTTTAGGGAAACATAAATTACTCAGTAAATTATACAGCTTAGGGCCCATGCAAGATAAAAGGGCTGCAACTTTTTTTTCCTCTTTTAATTCATTCAGAATAAAATTCTGTTCCAGGCGTTTAATATAAGCCTGAAATGTTTCTACTTTATCATCATATTCCTTGAATGAAAACATCGTATTCTTTATGCAATAACACAGGAAAAAAAAAGTACTTTAAAATTCAATGTACTTACCACCCCCTTGTTTTAAAGCTGCTGATATATTCTGGAAAGCTGCTGTTACCTTGTATGTTTGTCGAACGCAAAAACGAAAGAAGAAGCCATTTCTCTTGGGCGCGCCGTTATTCCTTTAAAATTTTTACGGTAGAAACTTTTAACATCTCGTCGCCATTATACTATCTTTAAGCATTTAAATGTAAGGCAATGAACAGTACTAAAATAATCGAGGTGGGCGACTTTTTACACACAAACATATTTAATAAAACTGACGGCACTACAGACGACATATACACATATTGTAAACACAGAACAACTATCTGGAACGTAGATACATTATGTTCCTTACATAATTCCATGGAATAGACAAGGGGCGCCATCTACCGTTTAACCTGAAAAGTAAAAGTATAAAATACCACAAATACCAAGAGTTTTCCAATTATCTTTTTTCCCGTAACTATCCCAGAGCGCAAAAATATGCCATTCTTTTTTGCAACGTTGTACCGGATCTATACATTTGTATTTACTATACAGCATAGTATGCTAAAATATAGAACAGTTAGCAGATGCATGACACTTGTAAATTCCTCTTAAATTATGAAATGTTTTCTTCAAGGGAAATGCACAAGTGATCTTGTGTTACCCTGTATATGTTGTACACAGTTTAAAAACACCAAGTAATAGTCAAAACATTAGTTTTATTTTTAAAAAACGTATCACAACGTAAAACGTACTTTCAGCTATAATTATTAATAGATAGTTTCGTAACCGAACTACTTTATGTAAAATGAAAAAAGAATACAATACAAACCATATTGTACAGTAATTCTCTTGCTATGGACTTTAGGGAACGTGTCAGTTTCAATCTATTGGAAATAAGAGTAACATCATTAAAATATACCTCATAAGTATTTTTAACATAGATTGTATA
Organism: Maratus speculifer; assembly: GCA_964019185.1. Taxonomy (NCBI): domain Eukaryota; kingdom Metazoa; phylum Arthropoda; class Arachnida; order Araneae; family Salticidae; genus Maratus; species Maratus speculifer. The sequence goes on along the minus strand of OZ025301.1, from coordinate 1,854,341 downwards.
AAACGGATTTCTTTTGGATATACCTATAGAATAAAAAGAATATTGCCCAGTTAAACTGATGGCATTGAGCTCACAGGCTACGCATACTAATTGTACATTACAGCCTTATATTTTCAAGGGTTAATTCCGTTCGAAAATAAATTAAGACAGGGAAACATCTCTCCCCTTTCCCCCTTTTTTTATACTTAATCATTGAACCTCATAAACTATCAAGGACTTGCTTTATCATATAAAAAATCTTCATCCAAAATTCAGAGCAAATCGGATAATTCTTAATAAAAACCCATTTAGCAGTTATATAATTTAAGAGGAGTTATCCCCCTCTTTTATACTTAACTATTAAACTTCCAAAACTATTCAGAGATTTGAACAAAATCTGACAATTCTGCTTGAAAAACCCATTTATCAAAATTAAGGGGAGGGGCATTAGAATCCCCGTTCCGCCTGTTTATATTTATTCAATGAATACCTAATAACAGTCACGGAATCACCTCATCAGAATGATCCTATATCTAAATTTTGAACGAAAACTGTTAATTCTGCATGAAAATCCCGTTTATATCAATTAAGGGGAGGGGCATGAGCCCCCCTTTCCCCCTCTTATACATATCGAATGAACTCCAAAAACTAATCAGGGAAGCGCCTTATGAGGATATACTTATATACAAAATTTCAAGTGGATCCGATATTTTTATCATGAGTTATGGCGTTACGCACGAACGTACGAACGTACATACAGAACGGACGGGCACATAAGCTCTCAGGCTATGATAGCCTCTGAGCTAAAAACTATTAATGATTTGCACTTATTACAGAACATGGCTCATTAATATACCCATAAGCATTATATACCTCATTAATATGTGCCAATAGCATGGACACTGGGGTATATTTACATGTGCTAGTTCACTGAAATATCAGACATACAGAAATATTCAAATATTCTTTATCTTATTAGAAAGTTAAAAAGCATCAAAACTCATTTAATTTAGTTTTATATTTTTCACTTTTTTATCGCCATCTCAAACTTACAAGAATCTTCATTGTTGTTATTCGATAAAATTGTATTGGAAACGATAACCTGTATCTTCTCATCCCCTTTTCAATTTATGCTTTGCACGAAATGAATCTAAACAAAATGTATAACTAAAAACTACAGATATAAACAAAAAGACCGCACAGCAGAAAACAACTTTCACAAAATATTTTTCCAAAAGGAATACTAAAGCTTGAATTTTTAAGAGATAAATCCCTTCTGGGAAAGTGCTCAGTATTTTTTTTTAACTGCGGGTTGTATAACGTTTTCACTGTTTCATAGATGAAAAAAGCAAATCCCATTTAAAAATTTCGTGTAGTTCTGACTATTATTTTTGGTACCAAATGGAATTAAAAACATTCAGATTTCGCAAAATAAATAGACTACTGTATTGATTTTTTTTTTACGTTTTTCGATATTATTGAGGGGAAACTATCAAGAAAAGAAAGTTTTAAAAATAATTCTAAAAATTCACATGCATTCTTAAAATTTACAAGCATCCATTTAATCATTACTTCCAAATGAATATTCAATATACAGGGTAATTCAAAATGAATATAGAGATTACAAACAATTGCAACCATTTAATCGAAACAAATTTATGAATAAGAGTTACACAGAATTTAAAAGGAAGTTTAAAATTTCCTTTAAATATTTTGTAAATATTATGTGCGATTCTTCTCGGTCCCATAGACGACATCAAAATATCATTTTTGTTCAAACATCCGATATCATATGTATATGTTGTTAGCATTTGAAAGTTCTTGACTGTACCACTGATGAAATCTTCTCTACACTGTAAAAAAAAAAAAAAAAAATTCAAGAGGTTACTAAAAATTTTTTAGTAAATTTGTATTCCACAGAATTTTTTAGTAACCATTACAAACTTTTTTTTTGCAAGCAAAACAAGCATTTATTTCGTAAACTGAACAAAAGAATTTTTTGTATAACTAACTTAAAAATTTTTAGTATGAGCCACCAAGCAAATTTTAGTAATTGCTCCAAAATTATTTTTAATAATCATTACGTACGCCCGAAGGGCAGGAGCTTCCTTCGAGCTGCATCCAGACTTCTGAAGCGGAAGAATTTGGGCAAAACCGCAATAGATGGCAGCACCAAACATTACTACCTCCTCCGGCAGGATTTTCATAACCCTTTTATTAACGAGTACTTGCACTACATACATTGGGGGCGTATTTGGCGGCCGCCAGTATCGAACCCGGACCTTTCAGCCTGGAGTCCGTTACGATAACCACTATGCTATCAAGGCCACACTAAGTGAGTTTTAGTTATAGCTATTAAAAATATAAAATTTTTAACTATTCGTAGCTAACTTTTTTCTAGTAATTCTGACAGATTTTCTTGTAACCGACTAAGATTACTAAACATTTTTTAGTAATTACAAGGATCACTAAAGTTTTTTTAGTAGATCGACACTTTTTTTTTACAGTGTACACTGTGATGGCAGACATGGTAATTGTGAAATTCAAATACGCAGAATGCTCCAAAATGCCAACACTCATGCAGGTGGTATCGGATGTTTGGACAAAAAGAATATTTAAATGTTCTACATGCTACCAAAGAGAGTCACACAGAACATTTATAAAACTATGGGTACCTGTACGTGGCCAATACTGGTCATCAGAGGCCAATTTATAAAGTGTGTAAACAAAATTTTGAATTTTTTTTACATCCTTGTTAATTCTTATCGATCAATTTCTTATGATTAGTTATTGTCGTTTGTAATCGCTCTATTCAATTTGAACTACTCTGTATAATTGCACAGTTTGTTTAAGATTAAAATGATAAAACATATCACGTATGTCGAATCCTTTAATTCACCTTATTTATATACATAAAACCAAAATAAAATACCCAAATTACTTAAAAGTGTTTTTTATTATTTACAATGATTAATAAAACCTAGTACTTACAAGTATATCATGCTCATCATCAGGGTTAAAATAACAAAACAAACCTTTTGCGAGGTTCTTTTTTGTTGTTTTAACCCTGATGATGAGCATGACATGCTCGAAAGTACTGGGTTTTATTAATCATTGTAAATAATAAAAAACACCTTTAAGTAATTTGAGTATTTTATTTTGGTTTTATGCAGTTTGTTTAAGTTAACCTGGATTTTGTATGTGACGATGAACTTCTGTAATTGATTTGTAACCTTTTTTCCTCATGAGCTAGAATTAAAAAAAATTACATTGACAGATGTATTTCTAAAAACATTACATCTTTTAATGTTTTTAAAATTTAATTGTGAATCAATACATTATGTTTAAGAGATTTTTTTTTGGCATCTTGCCATTTGCGATCATTCTACAAATTCTCTGTTACTCTTAATATTGCGAGATGAAAAACTGTGGTATGAATGATGCTGGAATAAAAGTTTGTCTAAATAGACCAAATGACTGTGGAACTGCAACTGTAAAACATTGTAAATGTAAATTATTATCCCGAAAATAAATTATAAATAAAACACAAAAATGCATAATATAACTTTACAATATTCAGTTTTACTTAAATGGCGATTAAATAGTCAAAAACAGATATCAATAGTTAATTTTATTTAAAATGTCTTAGTACTTTCAAACGTTAATCAGGCTCTTCTTCAGAGAATATTTTTATAACTAAATTGTTTGTTTATACAAATGCATGGTTTCGTTTTGAAAGTGAACGAGCTAATAATTATTATAGTTAAAAGTAGAAGTTTTTTTTTTTATCCCAAAAACATTTATGTCCTCAAAAAAATGTAACCGACGGAGATGGAAGGAAACAACAGCGATACTCCGTTGTCTCCCGCAAATTCTGAATTTTTACAGAACAAAATTTTTGCTGCACAGAAATGAAACAAAAAGAATCCTCAACAAAAGAATCCTGGTTCTTTTGTGAGACTTGTATCGTGATGCTGAATTGCAACTGTATTGCTTTTTGTTTCGAGATTAAGGATTAATGTATTTCCTACCAGCTTTATAACTGCCTTATAATACCAACTTTGTACCGTTTCTCAAAATGGAGTTTTTCTTTTTACTTACCCATCATACGTAGTATAGGGTAAGTCTTGCAATCGTTTTGAAAATCGAAAAAAAAGTTTTGATGGATTTACACGTTTCATATACTGGAGATTCCGAAAAACATATTTTTAGAAAAAAAAATTGCTGATAAAGGCAAATTTGCCGATAAAGGACGAAATCGATCGGTTTATTGCTGAGATACGTGTAATCCTGTTTTTCACATTCTTTGATTTTTCATGACCCTGTATTTCATTCAAATTTGAATTCAAAGATATATTTTAATTGAAAATGAGACACTTCATCCGAAGCAGTAAATTTTAAGTTATTATGATTATTATTTTTTGAGTTATAAGGATGTTTCTTTTACGCAATCCTGTATTACTTGAGTATTTTGGTGTTTTATATAATTTGTCGAAATTGGCTCATCAGCAATTCATTAATAAATCATTACTATGTATATTAAAACTATTTAAATGTGCGTTAAAATTTTATTTTGGAATTGCAATGCATTTTATAACTAAGTTACATATGTTTTATTTTCCTATTTTATATTATGCATATGTATGATGGGTAAGTATTACGGTGGCCTCCAACGACTAGTTTGTTTTCCAAAACGGAAAATCTATTAACGAAATAGAAAAAGTGCAGCAATTTTGCCGCAGATAGATTTACCGTAATTTCGCGGATTTGTTTTTAATAGTGCATAATGAAAAACCTGACAGCGCCGTCTATCTATGAATTCTAAAAAATAGGGACTGTAGTCGATACGATAAATACTCTAAAAAAAAATGTCGAGCATCCTCGTTTTATAATTAAGTCGGGTTTTACACGTAGAATTAACTTTTTTTTTTTAAAGTCGTGATAGGTAGTTTTATTTTACAAGTCATTTATTGCGCAATTTTTTGTCACAATATATGACCAAACTTTTAATAACTTGTTTAAATATGCTACTAAGTTCATGCCGAAAATAATATGAATAAAACTAAAACATATAAAGTAAGATACATTCTAAATTTTTAAGAAAATTAAGTATGGTTCATGCATCTACCGTTGCTGGTTCATCATGCATGTATATGAATGTTTAATGTACACATGAATCCTATTTAAGCAAAATTTTCTTTTAAAATTAACACTGTATCTTTCGAAATTGTCTTAATTTTATTAGTTAATATTATTCAATGTGGAATGTAGTTATTTACCAGCAATTAAGTATAAAAAATGCTACTCATTTCACCGAGTCTATGCAAATACAATAATCAAAAATTAAAAAGTATCAACGCGTCAGATATTTTCTTTTAAAACAAAACAATTAATTGTTTAAATCTTTTAGACAATCTAACAAGATAGCAAAATAGGATAAAACTTTTTAAATTTAGTTTTATATTTTTCAGTTTTTTCTTGAATGTTTTACTTTCTGAACATACATAAACTGTATTATTGTATTTGAATAAAATTCTGTATCCATTCTTCTGCTTTTAAATTTATGCATTGCACGACATAAAGCTAAACAAAATTCCTAAATAAAAAGTGCAGATATAAACAAGTAGACTGCACTAAAGAAAACAGCTTTAAAAATATATATAGTTCAAGCAGAATGCTAAAACGTGAATTTTTAAAAGATAAATCCCTTTTGGGAAAAGTATTCCGTATTTTAGAAAAAAATTTCTGAATGTACAATGTTTTCACTGGTTGAGAGAAGAAAGCGTATCGAATATATTTTTTTTTAATCTCGTGTATTGCTGACTTTTATCTTTTTATTAAATGAGATTTAAAACATCCCGCTTTCTGTAACTAAATAGGGCAGGGCATTTATTTTTAAATTTTTTGATGTATTGATGGAGAGAATATCAAGAAGAGAAATTTAAAGAAATAATGCCTTAAACCTGCGATGCATCGATTTAACAATTACTTCTAATGTATAATTGCACTATACAGGGTAATTCAAAATGAAATGAGCGATTACAAAGGGCTATAACTAATCGAAAAGGATTCATCGTTAAGAATTATGTAAAATGTAAAAGGAACTTCAAAATTTTGTTTACACACTTAATAAATGTTCTATGTGACTCTCCTTGGTAACATGGACAATATCTGATCATCCTTTTTGTTCAAACATCAGATACTGCAAATGTTGTTGGTCTTTTGGAGCATTCTGTGTGTTAGAACTTCACAATTATTATTTATATCATAAGTTGTCAGTGGTAAAGTCGAGCACCTCCAATGCTAACAACATACTCATAGGTATTGGATTTTTGAACAAAAAGGATATTTTGATGTTCTCTATATGATCAAGGAAAACTATATAGAATAATTATAAAGTATGTACTGTATTTACTCGTGTATAAGGCGCACTTTTTTTCAAAAAATTAGAGCAAAACTCCTAGGTGCGCCTTATACACGGAATATTTTTTTACTGTTGAATGCAGTCCAACTATATACATATGAAACAAGAAATTATTCAAAGAAGATATTAAAACTCGGAAAATGTTACTTAATTGAAGTATTACTGCATATTTATTTCACTCCTTGAAGATTTTTATACAACAGAGCTAATAACATTATCTAAACGCTAATTAGCAATTCTCTTTACCGTTACTTATTCCTATTTCTCGTCATCCTCTTACAACCCTAAGTCTAAAAATGCATTTTCGTCTTGTTTTCTGGTCTGGTGTAATGTTTGTTTCGATATTTTTTAATACTGAAATTCATTGGGTCATTCTTCATTAGCATATCAAATTTATGGTGCGCGTTATACACGAGATTTTAAGAAATCGCCATTTTTACTGGTAAAGTAGGGGTGCGCCTTATACACGCATGCGCCCTATACACGAGTAAATACGATAAACAAAATTTTGAATTTCTTTTAAATTTTGTGTAATTCTCATTGATAAATTTCTTTCGATTAAACAGATATAGCCGTTTATAATTGTTACATTCATTGTGAATTAACCCCTATATTTGACTCAACATGGATTCTTCTGTGTATAAACATCAAAATTTAATCCACCTCGTTATAGGCTAGAATTATACAAACTATATTCACAGGTTTGTTTTGGACGACAGTAGAAAATTTTAATATTTTAAAAACTTTATAACAAATTAATACATCAGTTTTATCTTACTTTTTAATGTCCCGCCTTGAAGAACAATCATTAAATATTTGCTTTAACCCTTAATGTTGAATGTGAGTTTCAACAACAGTGGATTGAATAATATTCAAGATAATGTTTGTCTGAATATGCCAAAAAACTGTGAACGTGCAGCGACCAAACTTTTGAAAAATAAAAAAGTGAATAATAAATTATAATTAAAACAAAAAAAAAATTGCTTTCAACCGTTTATAGTTTAATATTAATTCACGATTGTACTACAAAAATAAATTATCAAATCGTATAAAATATCTTTTAAATAATGATTATTTTTATTTCCTGTTGCCTTATGTCGTAATAGAAATGGAGTATGATATACACATTTTTTCACTTGTACAAAATTTGAATCATTCTGCACAAAAAAAATCAGTGAATTGTGCATATCGAATTTTGTTCCCATGCTAGATGAATGTATTTTAACAAACATTTTTGAGAAATAATGAATGATTATATAAGAATTTTATTTTTTTTATTTACTTAATAGAAAATCTGCTTTACAATTGTGCCCGTTTGCAGAAAAAAAATGGAAGTAATATCTTTCCCCGTTGTTTTAATCCTTTCGGGTCGAATATATATTTTTTAATTTTATAGAAAAAAATTACTCTTGCGTCAAATATATTAACACTAGCTGTCCAAATAGATTAATTAGTGTTTAACAAATTCGTATTTCGTTGTCTGAAAGATGACGAATGTTGTTGTTTGGCGTATTATTGAATTAATATTCTAAGGAAGAATTTTTGGAGATGTTTCAAAAACAATGTATTACAGTCAAATTTAATTTATATTACAACTTTCTAATACTTTTTGCACTTTATTACACACGTTTTTTTTTTTTCAGGAAATAACTCTTATTTTAGATTCAAAGCGTGAAATATATGTTTAAAATAAAAGCATTGCAAATGCGCAAAAAGAATTAAGCAAATAATAATATTTTTTTTATTTTTTCTAAATTCCTAAACATAAATAAAGTCATATAAAAATCCCTGTCGGCTGGGCCTATAGGCGGAGGTAGATTTCGAAGAGTGCTCATTTCGACAAAAAAAAGAAATATATATGATTAGAGATAAATCCAGTTTAATTACTTCATTTGTTCGTTTATGAAAAATTTTTAATTTCATTTTTCTGCAAAAACTGGTTTTATCAGAATCATCTTAAGAAAAATTCAGCTCAAATGCCCATTTTGACAACATATTTTGAAATAGATTCTGAATTTATTAAAAAATCGACCAAAACAGTACATTATACAGTTCCTAAATATAAAAAAACTGTCAGTTGAATGCATTTGAGAAAAAAATTGAATTTAAAAATGAGTCATAAAATAACCGGTTTATTGTTTGAATACATCCTTAATTCTTTAATCATAATTGCTTCGGAAAATTTTGTGCGAAATACTCACTTTGACAGCATTTTTAAAAATATATTCTATCTTTATCAAAAAACTGGCCAATGCGTCACAGTATATAGTTCCTAAATAAGAGGATCTGTAAATTGGATGAGTTTGAGAGCGAAAATGGATTTTAAAACGAGTCATAAAAAACGCAATTTGCTATGTGAAAACTTCCTTAAATTTTCAAATTACGAAGACTTCGGGAAATTCTGTTCAAAATACCCTTTTTGGTAGCCTTTTTCAAAATATATTCTGTCTTTATCAAAAAACCGATCAATGCCTCACATTATATAGCTCCTAAATAAGAGGATCTGTAAATTGGATGCATTTGAGAGCAAAAATGGATTTAAAAACGAGTCAGAAAAAAACGCAATTTCTTATTTGAACACTTCCTTCAATTTTCAGTCCCGATGACATTCGAAAATTCTGTTCAAAATACCCTTTTTGGTAGCCTTTTTTGAAATATATTCCGTCTTTATCAAAAAACTGACCAATGCATCACATTATATAGTTCCTAAATAAGAGGATCTGTAAATTGGATGCGTTTGAGAACAAAAATGGATTTAAAAACGAGTCAGAAAAAAACGCAATTTCTTATTTGAATACTTCCTTCAATTTTCAGTCCCGATGACTTTCGGAAATTCTGTTCAGAATACCCTTTTTGGTAGCCTTTTTTGAAATATATTCTGTCTTTATCAGAAAATTGACCAACGCGTCAATTTATATAGTTTCTAAATAAGAGGATCTACCATTTGGATGCGTTTAAAATCAAAAATGAATTTAAAAATGAGTCAGAATATAAGCAGTTTGGATTTGAGGTTTTTTTCTCCAACTCCTATTTTTGTTTAATTTCTTTTTGCTATACGAATTGGTCCTATGAAAAACTTGTCAATATAAAAGTTGTAGATATTTTTGAGAAGATGTAAAATAAATTTAATCAGATTTAATATCTTAAAAATTGACGGAGTTATGGATTTTTCTCTTTTTTCTGCGCCCTTTTTCTTTTCGTTTTTAATTTTTTTCGTCGGTAAAATTTGGTCCTATCAAAAACTTGTAAATACAAAAGTTTTAGATAATTTTAAGAACATTTACAAAAAATTTAGTTGGACTTGATATCTTGAAAATTGACGAAGTTATGAATTTTTTTCTCTCAAAATCCCTGTTTTTTTCGCCCCTTGAGCCTACTTCTAATTTTATCAGAAATCTGTTATGCATATACTTTTGGCCCATTTTAAGAAGTAATATAAACGTTAAACCGATTCGATATCTACTTTGAATAAGAAGTTATGGCTTTTTTTTCGGTTTTCACAAAAACGCCCCCAATTCCGACCCCCTTGGTCCGATTTTGCCCATTAACGAACTTAGCCAAGATTTTATCCCCTTTGATTTTATGTACCAGTTTGGTGGAGATTGGTGAAGAATTATAGAAGTTATTGTGTCCATAAAAAAGTGAGATACACTGGTGTCCAAAAGTTAAGCATAATTGGTAATTAAGTAGTTATTTTTAAGTAATGAAAGAAATATGAATCGGAATGTGCTGAAACTCCAGGTGTATAAACAAAATAGTACGCGTCACATATTTTCGCGAAGAGTTTTCCCCGAAATCGAACAGGGGACCGTCAACAAATTGAAAAAGAACGAAGATCTTTTGGATAACCCTGTCAAAACTAATGTAGCAAAAGCGTTCAAACTGCACATTATGATTAATTGGCTTATTGTAATGTACTGTGTTAATTTTTACAAGGATAGCATGTATACTCGTAGAGAAATTAAGGTTTTTATAAAAACAGTCCTAAATTTTTCCAAGTTTTTTGCTTATAATTTGCAGAGTTCTTATTATAAAATAATGTTCTTTTCTGAAAATATGACAAACATCATTGTACACAATACCCTGTCATCAGAATTTAAAAATAATAAAAATTGTATGAAAAATGAGTATGTTTAGTAAATAATTTTTCATTGCGCATGCGTCAACGATATCAAAATGTCATTTACATATTGTGTTAGCTAAATGTATAGAGCAACTTCTGTAAAAGTTTCAAAAACATAGCTTGAAAATTCTGAAAATGGGAGCCTATATAATCAACTCAAAATCCTTTATTCCCTAAAGAAGCAAAAAGATGAGGGGCTGTATCCATATTCCATTGTTTAGTGCCTGCACAATATTGCACGTACAACTATATTTAGGTAAAACCCCTGATTTTTTTGCTTCCTTTAGGAATAACGGATTTTGAGTTGATTCTATAGGCTCCCATTTTCAGAATTTTCAAGCTATGTTTTTGAAACTTTTACAGAAGTTGCTCTATACATTTAGCTAACACAATATGCAAATGGCATTTTGATATCGTTGACGCTTGCGCAATGAAAAATTATTTACTAAACATACTCATTTTTCATACAATTTTTATTATTTTTAAATTCTGATGACAGGGTATTATGTACAATGATGTTTGTCATATTTTCAGAAAAGAACATTATTTTATAATAAGAACTCTGCAAATTATAAGCAAAAAACTTGGAAAAATTTAGGACTGTTTTTATAAAAACCTTAATTTCTCTACGAGTATACATGCTATCCTTGTAAAAATTAACACAGTACATTACAATAAGCCAATTAATCATAATGTGCAGTTTGAACGCTTTTGCTACATTAGTTTTGACAGGGTTATCCAAAAGATCTTCGTTCTTTTTCAATTTGTTGACGGTCCCCTGTTCGATTTCGGGGAAAACTCTTCGCGGAAATATGTGACGCGTACTATTTTGTTTATACACCTGGAGTTTCAGCACATTCCGATTCATATTTCTTTCATTACTTAAAAATAATTACTTAATTACCAATTATGCTTAACTTTTGGACACCAGTGTATATATATAGATAGATAGATAGATAGATAGATATATAAACTGGTGCGATTGCAATAGGTAGTATTTCTTACGAAATCTACCTAATAAATGCATAGACATATACTAAAATTACTACATGTAAATATTAGCTAAAGTATTTCTTTTTACAAAATAATACTCCATTAAAAGTGATGTACTATTAATAGTGTACCAGACCCGAAAGAGTTAAATGATAAATTACGGGTTTCTTTATATCGAATGTATATCTACATTTTCAAAGTAAAAACCTCAAACGAAATTTCTTTTATTCTCATAATAATTGTTCAAATAATTGCAGCTAAATATTAAACATTTTTATTTTACTAACTTTGTAATAAAATTCTACATTTAAATAAAAGCTGAAAATTTTTATAAATAACATACCACTGGTATATTATACTATATTATACAAAATTAAATATTGCAAAACAGAAATCGTGTTTATTTATTAATTAAATTAACAAAAAAAAATTACAAAAATGGTAACCTTATTATTTATATTGAGATAATGTATTCACAAGACAAATTTGTTTTCATAATCCTCAAACAAGCAACATTATTATTTGAGGAATGCACGCCTGCTTTGTAGCAGAAACAAACTCCCTCATGGGTGTGGTCATAAAAATGCACACTACATTTATAAAGTTGATGTTATTTACATCTAACTGTAAGGTGGGATTAGTAAATTACATGAAAAATATCTTAAAAAGAATGACATAAGAGAGATTTATTTTACCTAATTGCTTCCATGGACATTCCAAATCGCTCTCGATTTGTTGCCATTTCACTAAATAGTAAATTTTCTATAACTCTAGTCTCCAGATTTTAAAATGTGTATATTTTCAAATATTTAACATTTATATAAACCACAAATAAATGTACTAAATATACTTTCAAATGCAAACTTATAATATAATTCTTTTTAAAAGATTATAATATTTTAAAATACTTAAAACGTTTTCAACCATTACATGGGCATCATCAGGCGGGATTCAAATTCTGTTGTTTGTTTGTTTGTTTTCGATTATTCGAAAATTGTTTAGCAGAAAGGGATTGAAAATGATTGAATAATTGAAGAAAATTATCTTCTGGGGAATTTTCAAATAAGTTTAAATAAACAAACAAACAAAAAAAAAACAAAATTTGAATCTCTCCTGATGATGGCCATGTAATAATTGAAAACGTTATAGGTATTTTAAAATATTGTAATCTTTTTTTTTTTATTTATAGCATAAGTTTGCACCTGAAAGCATATTTAGTACATTTATTTGTAGTTTATAGGAATTTTAATTAAGTAACTCAAGTTGCATTTTGGACTAGAATTTTTATTTTCATTTATGTAAATTTTTTACTGCATAATTAGAGACAAAAAAATCAAAAGAGATGCATTTACGAGTGGATCCCATTTAACCAAACAGTAACATAGCCAAAATAGTCCAAAAATATTTTTTTCACTGTTCATTCAACTGCATACAATTTTTTTAAAGTCAAACTTTTTGCATAAATATTTAAAAATAAATTCTTCATAGTGACAATTTAAATATTATGAAGAGTTCAAGAGAAAAATATTGTAAATTCTTGCTTTAAAAATCCAAAATATGAAAACAAATTTGGAACGCACATGTGTAGAAAGCATAAAGGCAACTACATTTTACCGATCAATATTTCTGGGGAAATATGATATGTATTCAAATATAAAAAACTCCTTTTTCCCTTCGGAACATTAGTTTTTCATAAAAAGATTTTTTAAAGTTTAATAATTCGTTTTTAGTAAGTTATCGTACTTTTCAATAAAGTTTTGAAATTCAGAAAATTTACTAGAGATTGACATGGTGTAAGTGGGCAGTAATTAACCTAAGCTATAACTTTATTTGTATATTGTGAAAATTTTTGACTTCAAGGAACGAATATTTTTAGAAGATCCTGAAAAGTATTTGACTATTTTTAGAAAATGTCTGTCAGGCTGTCTGTTTGTGACACAAATATTGCGAGTGATCAATCTCAAGATCTACATATAAATTGGAGCTAATTAAATTAATGTGTAAATTGTATACTAGGTGATGCAATTTTTTACTATTCCCGGTATAGTTCTTTCTCAAGGATTAATTCACTAATGTTCATAAAATTTCATTCAGTCAAACATGCTAATAAATTTTGGCATAAATTGTCCAACAGATGGTGATAATATGCTGTATTTTTTAGTATTTACAAGAATTTCGTGAAAGTCAAGAACTAATTCACAGACCTTCATAAAATTCCATATTCTGTTAGACCGTAATTGGTTGGTGCTGATTAAGTCTTATTTTAAATCATGAAAGAGCTGTTATGGTATATTTGCACCAATTTTTGCGATAACTAGGTCTCCAAAAACTAATTCAGGGGATTTCTTAAAACTTCACATTTTGTTAACATTTTACATAAGGGTCATTCCATGTCAACTGGCCTAGAGGCTCCCACTTGACCCCTTTCGATTTTTATGAAATTGATACAGAATATACATGTGGGTATATGATGAACATTTGGAAACTGTTTAGTGCAAAAAATTGTATAGTTTGAGCACCAGGGGTCCATTTGTACCAATCACTATTTCATGGTTGTAGAAAAAACGGCCAAATCATGAAATTTGGCATCATATTGCTCATGATATATGAAACCTTACTTATTGAAAATAGATGATCTAGTACAACTTTTTGTGTTAAAAAATGTAATTGCAGTATTAAAAATCACAAATCAAAACTATCGTGATTACTAGGCCTCAAAGTAGGCCGTACGGCCAAGTTGGTTGAATTTTACCCTTACTTTAACATGCTGTAACTACTGCAAATATTATTTTTAAAAAATTTCTCTTTACAAACTAATTACCTATGGACATATCGTAAAGCCACTGTAGTTGTTTTTTGATTGCTTAAATATTCATTAAATTATTAATGCTCAAAATCTAATAAAAAATTAAAATCGTAGATTTTGTCCCATATTCAAAAGCGTATATCTCAAAAGGGACACTTCTGATTTGGTTACAATTAGTACCACTGGAAAGAGCATATCTTAATTCATAAAAAAAAACTTTATTTCATTTTGGGCCTCTCAGATACAGAAGGAAAATAATAAAATTCAAAAATCTGTTGTACGAGATAATCCAGATACACACAAGAAAGGTATATATTACGACAGGGTCTTTCAACATATTTTGCGCCATTCTTTTTTATTACAACGATTAATGCATATAATAATTATCACTTTTCCTGGTCACAGTTATTTCCCCTTTGCCATTATGAAAGATTTGTAACCGCATTGCCAATGAGTTATATCCAATAACCAGGCAAGACTAGCTCCTGGTTGGGTATTGCATGTTTTAAATTTTGAATGCGGGTACCTAACGGGATCCATAGATTATTATAGACTAAATGTTTTGATTATTTCAAGGTCAAATTATGTTGATTCCTGATCCCCAATCTATAAAAAACATTACTCATTAGTTCAGTTAGTCAAATTTCTTATTGATTGCGATTGCAACAGCTTTCAGTAAATTGTATTGCTGACTAATTTTTGTTTTTATTGGAAATGAAACAGTAATTATATGCTTTTCCGGAATACAACAGAGGTATTGTCTAGTGGGCTAATAAAATGTTTTTGAAGGCCCATGAGGGTGCATAAAATTTATTAAAACATCGTTGCTGAGATTTTCAATACCAATTCTTCAATAAAACCTTTAATTGTCATCTGCTTAGTTTCTAACGTGTCATGATCTGTGTGAACCCATTGTTTAAATTCAATGGCGTCTTCTGGATCACTATCTTCGAAAATACTTTCCAAAAAAGTTTTTCAATCATCTGTTCCAGGACATTCTTCGCAGCGATGAAGCATACAATCTTTAGAATTCAAGTCACAAGCTGTTTTACTTATAAGGAATTTATAATCTACATCAGTTAGGCAGCTTGCAGGCATCAACTTCACATTTTGATGCATTTTACACACAGATTGGGAATGTGAACCTGCTGCAACGACAGTCACACACCATTTTGGTTTTAACTCGCAAAATTTGGAGAATCCTATTTCCGGTCCATTACTACTTCGATAGACTGCAAACATTTCTTTCAAATTGCTTAGTAATAGATGCTTCTGCATCTGAACTTTCTTTCCATCTATCCGAACAGAAATGAAATCTTTTATTCCTGGACATATTAGATTAAATTCTTCATCTTGAAAAAAATTTAATACTCTTTCTTTTATGTTTTCTGGCAACTTCTTATCAAACATTGCTCTACGTAAAGCCAATATCCCGATGTCTGCTTTTAACTTTCGCGCTGATTTTAGCATTCTTTCTGAAACTTCAAACTCTTCCATAACTTCTTTTATAGTCCGACTTTGAGGTGCCATTTTTAATATTTGTATTTTTTCTGGACGTTTTGACAATTGTAACTTCTTCAATTCTTTAATTAGCTGTTTGTAATCTAATCAGTCTAGGCATTGGTTGCATGTAGTAGGTTGTCTTAATTTACATGGATCTATACCAGCAACAATAGCTATTTTCTTTGAAATCACATCTTCAGTTTCACTTATCTTTCGCTTTGCATAGCTTTTAATATCTCTTGTTGATGTTCGTTGAAATTTTAAAGAAGATAAATCAATAGCTGTTTGACTTTTGTTCAACGTTTCTGTTACGTCTATTTCATCTTGCTCCAATTCGCTTTAGAACAGTGTTGCCAGATGGACTACTTTTTTTAAATTCAGATTCTTGATTGGCACCACATTTTACAAATGATAAAATGTGTCTTATTCAATGACATGATAATTAAGGCGAAAACAAAAGGTAATTTACCGTTTCAAAAAAGTGGTGCCAATCAAGAAATCTGAATTTAAAAAAAGTAGCCCACTGGCAACACTGCTTAAGAAGAGGACCATGTTGTTCTTGTTTCTTTGAATTCTTTTCTGCATGATCTACATATTTTTTTGGTCTGGTTGGACGTTTTCCTTAGTTTCTTAGTTCTTTAGTCTGTCAAATGATTAGAACTTTCTAAATTGATGGACCGCAAAGATTTTCGTACGCAATGATGGTCGTTAGTGAAAGGATTACAGTATGTTCGCTGAAGAAACTCAAATTTATGCAAAAGCAATGTTTCGTGATGAAAGCATATTTAAGAATTTCCTTCAAGATGCAATAAACTTCGGCGATTAATTAACTCCTGTTCTTCAGAGGAAAATTCTTTAAAAAGCTTAAAACCTTTATGTGCACAATAAGTTGTCAAATGGCACTGAGAATTATCAGCACAGCATTGACTCTGATCATAATCATGAGAATCCATATAGCTAAAATCTTGATGCAGAATGTTTTAAGAGTAATGTAAAGCATAAACTGAAAGAGAAAAGGAATATTTTTGTATAAATCTTGTTAAACATGCAATACCCAACCAGGAGCTAGTCTTGCCTGGTTATTGGATATAACTCATTGACAATGCGGTTACAAATCACTCATAATGGTAAAGGGGAAGTAACTGTGACCAAAAAAGGGATAATTATAGTATTATATGCATTAATCGTTGCAATAAAAAAGAATGGTTCAAAATATGTTGAAAGACCCTGTCGTAATGCATATTTCAGATGTGTATATTGCTGGGACGATTACTGTTTCTAAACCAATAGGAGAGCGTCATTATCACGGTCAAGTACACGCCCACACAGTTTGATTGACAGGAACTCGTGGACAATTGACGGTGCTAATTATAACGATAATCTGTTGCGGATGAAAGTGAGCTGACTGGCTGAATGGTTAGAGCGTCGAGCTTGAAACCGGAGGATATGGGTTCGAGTCCATCGCGGGCCGAGAGTCCGTTGGTGATTTTTTTTTTTTAAATTATTGGAGGCTGTCTTTTATTAATAAATAAGACATTAAAAAAAATATTTCAAACCCTTTTAATATTCTAAATATCGTTCCAAAATGATTTATATATATATTAAACAAATGGGAAAAAAAGTATTCTGCGAAAATATCCGTATAAGCAAAATTCTTACTTTAATTTTTATTTATTTATTTATTTATTTCAGGATCAGAGGAAGTATAATTTCTAATTGAAGTAAATAAAAGTCAGTCATTTTGAAAAGAAAAAAAAAATCTTTCGTACCTTTAATTTTTAATTACCGAGTACAAATTCAAACAATCCGAGTACAAATAAATAATAAACACACACGATCAATTGTCCACGAGTTCCTGTCAATCAAACTATGTGGGCGTGTACTTGACCGTGATAATGACGGTCTCCTATTGGTTTAGAAACAGTAATCGTCCCAGCAATATACACATCTGAAATATGCTGTCGTAATATATACCTTTCTTGTATGTATCTGGATTATCTCGTACAACAGGTTTTTGAATTTTATTATTTTCCTTCTGTATCTAAGAGGCCCAAAATGAAATAAAGTTTCTTTTATAAATTAAGATACGCTCTTTCCAGTGGTATTAATTGTAACCAAATCAGAAGTGTCCCTTTTGAGATATACGCTTCTGAATATGGGACAAAATCGACGATTTTAATTTTTTATTAGATTTTGAACATCAATAATTTAATGAATATTTAAGCAATCAAAAAACAACTACTGCGGCTTTACGATATATCCATAGGTAATTAGTTTCTAAAGCGACAAATTTTTAAAATAATATTTGCAGTAGTTACAGCATATTAAAGTAAGGGTAAAATTCAACCAGATTGGCCGTACGGCCTACTTTGAGGCCTAGTAATCACGATAGTTTTGATTTGTGATTTTTAATACTGCAATTACATTTTTTAGCACAAAAAATTGTACTAGATCACCTATTTTCAATTAGTAAGGTTTCATATATCATGAGCAATATGATGCCAAACTTCATGATTTATCCGTTTTTTCTACAAGCATGAAATAGTGATTGGTACAAATGGACCCCTGGTTTTCCAACTATACAACTTTTTGCACTAAATAGTTTCTAAATGTTCATCATATACCTACATGTATATTCTGTATCAATTTCATAAAAATCGAAAGAGGTCGAGCGGGAATCATGCCAAAATTTAGTACACTTGACATGGAATGACCCATAAATATATACTTATTAGAATTGGACGTATACTGCCCATATGTGTCCCTTTGTCCTCTTTCAACTAGTAATTTTTATTTGATGACAATTTGGATGCAGAGGTGAAAAAGTTTTAAAATAAAAATTGTAACAAAATTGTAGAAAATTAGTATGGAGGTAATTTTAATAATTTTAAGTGAAGCTTAAACAAAAAAAAAATTAAATTAAAAGTAAATTAAAGGGTTAAATGAGCTGAAAACCTAAAGAGCATCTAAATAAAGATTAATTTTTAATTCATAAGGCTTTGAACTTTACATACATATATAATTGTACAGATTTTTTTTTCTTTATGCGAAATCTAAAGCGATGCATCAGCAAAAAACGACATAAAATTGTGACTGTATGATTATAGTTGTTAAAGGAGTTTCAAATATTAACATGTTCGCTGCTATTCACGTAATATAGAACAATGTTAAGGGGCCACTCATGCGCCAGCGCGTGATGTGGGGTAATGACCAAGCGGGAAAATCTTTCCCTGATTCTTGTTATAAAAAGTAAATCGGCTTCTGGGAAAATCTCACTTCTACAGTGCGGCATTAACTATAATCACATCTTCATGTAAGCGGCAGCGAATGTGTTAATGCATGGAATTTGGCATGGTGGGCTATTTTTAATATGTATATGCGCATGATGATCGAACTGTAAAAGAATAAAAAATTTTCAAATTGAAAAATACATTTTATTAAATATTTTATAATATTTTTTGTTTAAAGTTTGTTAAGTTTACATTAAAATATTCTACAATAATTCTTAAGTGATTAAAAAGTAGTCGAAACTGGAATTCTTGGAATACATCGAAATTATTAACCTTAAAAAATACACATCATTTCACACTCTTTTATGCTGACAAATATGCTCGAAAAAATTTTTTTTGCAATGTATTTAAATTGAGAAATTCCCATATATTCTGTATTGCATTTCAGATTCTTTTTCTACAAAGCGTGAACTTAAAATTTAATAAATTGTTTCTTCGTATAAGAAAATACTTCTCAAAACAAAAGGAAATATGAAGTTCAAAATTTATATACAGATTTGTCTTAGAGAAATAAAAGTAAGAATGGATTTTGATACTCCTGACTTCCTCAAAAATCAGAATTATATGAAATTTGAAATGCGTTTTTGTAATGCAAGACTTTGCTGTTTTAAAATATATTCAGTCAAACTACTTTGAAAGTACAGTTGAATGTAATTTACAGTTAATGATTAAAATACTTTTCAGCAATTACAAATTCATTTTATGTTACTACAGAAATGTATTAAAAATAAAATCAAAATAAATATATAGAATTTAAAATTAAATAAATGAATATTTCGGTTGTCGATTAAAGGAAAATTTCAAAGAAAACTGAGGAAATGAAACGTAAAAAAAAACATCCATAGGAAAAAAAAAGAAATTACTATCCACTTATTGCATCTTGTCCTAGATAATTTCTCTATTAAGGATATTTCTTTTAATAAATTTTGAATTTTTTTCTTAGGGGAAATTTAGCAAATTAAGTAAAAAATTGACAAAATCAAATGTACTTACTTTTTTTGCAAACTATATATATGATCTGTGGTTGAAAATGCTTCAAATCCTTAAAAAATTACAACAATCACATTAATTCGAAATTTCATGACAACATATCACAAAACACCAACCCTATCAAAACATCAAATTAAAAAAGAAAAATTAAACATAAAAATGGTAAATATATATCTACTATTAGACTAGAACATATATAAAAAATGTGACAAGGAAAAATGATTTGATAATATTTAAAGAAATACAATGTTCTGCACATAAATTCATGTAACTGAAATTTTATCTATATTTTTTATACAAATAAATCAAATGTTAGAGTTATATCATTAGGAAAACTTTTGTATGTCACAATATTAATAATAATTAAGTCATGCCAATGCAAAGCTTTCAAACTATTTTGTATTTTCACAATAATAATGATAAAAATAAGTTAAATTCGCTTACTTCTTCTAAGATATCTTATCATAGTGTAGTCTCCTTCATGTTTATATATATATCTTACCATCATAAATGCAGATGAGTAAAATCTAATTATCATTGTTGAATATGTAAAATGTGTAGTGATGTATTATTTATATTTGTGGAGAATTCTAATTTGAAAATAAAGAGTAATATTTAAAAGCACAGACAGATAAGAGCAGATATGAAGCTACATGTCTCTGATTGAGATTACTGACTGTAAGCAACATGAAAATATCACATGAAAAACAGTTTAAGTGAATTTATAATCTCTAATTAAAAGTCATAAATTATATCAATGCACTTAAGTATATAAGTCTCTGTATTAATGTTTACATCAGCATGTCGTTGGATAACCAATGGATATTGCACATAAGAGTGATTAACAAACATCATAAATAAATTCTTGATAAATCTGTCATAATTGATTACTTTCGATATATTATCATGATACATGAAAAATTACTTTAATATGAAAACTGTTCTTGTTTATTTATTCTCATGATATTTCGGAATTCATTTTCTTGATATATTGCAAAAATATCTATAATAGTATACTATTAATTATTTTTAGGAGAAATAATGAAGAAAAGTTGTAAAAGAAAACTATGCATTTAAATATCCTGATATAAGGTACCCTGGGGTAAAAACGCCACGTTAAGGCTCTACCAATTTTCACGGCTCAGTTTTAGTTTGTATTTTTCAAACAAATATATGATTTGATACAGCAACTTATTGACTATCTATATAAAAAAAATCATATGTATTCATAAAATGTAATGACGTGTTTTCTTGACCAATGCTATTTGGCGTTATTACCCACCTATATGGGTAATAACGCCATGCAAACAAAACTATGAAATAAGATGGAATAAATGCATGTAGATTGCCCAATTCTAAAAATACAAACTCTACAAACTTAAAAATTGACAAATTGCATTCTAAGCTATTGAAAATGTTCAATTTTTTTGTGAAAGTGTAAGAAAAATAAAGGTGTGGTGTGTGTGTGTGGGGGGGGGGGATGAGGCCAAAGAATATCAGACCGTGAGCTTCTTTTTGCTTAAAAAGGACCGCTTAAATAGAATTATTAGAAACATTGCACAGTTTTAACTGTGTTTATTTAAGTCAGTATTTAGAATGTAGCTCGGCCACTGTAGGGAATCAACCGGGGTATTAATGCCAAGGATAGGCGTTATTACCCCGTTATAGTTATTGCGCTGTACATTTTAAATAAAAAAATATCTCGAGAAGATATCCAAAATCTTCAACAACATTTTGATAGTCCATGAAATGTACTACAAATTTATGTAATTAACAAAGTATTTCCGGATAAAAAAAATAGTCTTCACATCACAAAACATTCTCGCAAATTTTAGATCAAACGTTAATTTTAGTTGCTTGTAAAAACAATAAGACCTAAAAATGAAATAAATTAAATTGAAGTTATTCTTTTCTATTTATATGATTCAAAACCCTTCTGCGCAGAGCACATGGGTGTCATTTACCAGATTATTTCATAATTGTGCAAAATATTAGCACTTGGCGTTATTACCCCGCCTGGCGTTATTACACCAGACCACCTTATATTGTTTAAATATGATGGCATGTTGAAAAAAAGTCTAAAAATATTTATTTGTATATCAGGGTGATAAATATTCGAATATTTTGCATAGTTTAGTTTGCTTAGACTTTACTTTGTTGATATAAAGTGATTAAAAATTAAACTTTAATTGATACACATGTTGGCAGTCTTACGTTTTAGAAAACATATATTAATCCTTAAAATGGAGAGAAAATTGTTTAGTGCCTAAATATTATGATTCTCCAATAAAATGCATCCTCAAAATCTAGTTATTCTTTCTAATGTGAATTGAAACAAGAACAGAAAATTCTTGCATCATATATAAATTACACTAGTTTACAGTACATGTGTTGCCGAAAAATTTTTAGCTGTTGCTGACTACATATGATATGCTATTTTCAAAAATATAATTAGAATATTTTAATCAGCTCTAGTTTCTGAGTTTCAGCTATGTAGGTATTAAACAGAAAAAAGCATGTATTTACTAAGAAAAACTTTACTAAAAGAAATAATTATTCAATGAGTTCTAAAAACTTCGTTTTAAAGCTTGTCTAAGATGTGTAGACTTTGAAAAATGACATATCAGAGACCAACAACAGTCAGAAATCATATTCGTATCCCAGAAACCCTGATGCATACGCTTTCACTGCTCTTCACTCATATCTCCTAAATTTTCCGGAAACATGCCCAGGTGACTACGGAGAAAGTGAATATTATGCTCATATTGCATCCAATATTTTTTAATTGTAGCAGAAGTTTATCTACAAGTTCAATATAATTTTCAAATTTAACGCCGTAATTCTGTATCTCTTTCACGAAAAAAACTCATTTTAGTATCTGAGGAAAGCAATTTTTTTTCTTTTAATCATGATGCTAATAAGTCTCAGGCTTGTTTAGAAAGAATTAAATCTCTTACAAGATCATCTAACTCATTATAAGAAAAGCATTTTGGATCATTTGACATGCCTTCAAAATTAGCATCATTTTGCGATGAGCTTCGACCCTCAATGTCTTATTCTAATGATTCAGATATATTTTTATGCTCTGAAGAGTCAGGTGAACGTTGCACTGGACGTTGAACAAAACCTAGTACTTGGGTACTGCCGTTTAGCTAGATTTTTAGTGTTTAAACCTTTTTACGTTCACGCTACAAAAATAACAGTCTTCATGATGATTTCGTGGTTCTCGCCAAATAGTCGGTGTTCTTAGTTTAAAAGCACTTCTTTTACCACTTTTCCATAATCTTAAATATTTCACACACGATTTACAAACACGATTGGGTGCCCAAGACTTTTTATTTTTAACCAAGAGCATCCCAAAATACTCAAAATAGGTATTTTTCACCAACTCTGATGTAACTTTTCTACAATTGTTAAACACATATTCTCCGCATTAGCAAAAATGATCTGGATTGTTTAAATAACGTCTTCTTAAACTACTCATGACGCAAAAACTTGAGAAATTAATCTTAACACAGTAAAATAGGCCTGCTATCGATTAATATATATGCTTAAAAGATAAAAAACAAAAACAATGTAACTCGAGCTGCTCCAAAAATTTTTCAGTTAGATTTGACAAAAACAAGCCATAATTGAACATCATCAACCACAGAATTCGCGGCAACAAACAAAAAGTTTAATTTTGTAAACTAGTGTTATGTAACATCGTTTCCAACACATTCAAGATACTGTAAAAGTATGTTCCATTGGAAAAAGATGAAAGATGAAGTATAAAAAAGATGATTAGAGAAAAATTGAACACGAGTAAAACATTTAGAAAACGCATAATGCTTTTGAAAACCCAAGCAATCAGAAAAGATACTTTTTTATACAGAACGGTAAAGGATTTGTAAAATTTTCACACAAAAATCTGTTATATTTATAAACACGTACCACAATTGAAAATGGTCTTCCAGTATTTATTCTTCATGCAGTCTATGGAAACACAATTGAGTTTTTTTTTTTCAAAGTAAAGAATGAATACTACGTACACTCTATTTTATAATAAGCCTCTTGTAGTGTTTCTCAGAATACACTATATGGCCAAAAGCTACATAAGGAGTTATTCTGAAACTCCAGATGTGTAAAAAGAAAGTATAGTTCATACATTTCTGCGAATATTTTTTCCCAAAACCCCATAGGAGAACAAATTGAAAAAAAAGAATTATTATTAATGGGTGACTATGTATCTAATTCTTTGCGTGACCTTGTATATCATTTTATCTATATTCTACAAACATTTATTAGTAAACTGAAAGCAGTTCAACGTAAAATACATAACTTACTTAAGTTAAACCACCTTTAAGTTATTTACCCTCACATTCAGTAATCTTTATGAACTTTTTTGTGTAACCCTGTATATCAACTATAACATTTACACACACCATATAATTTGCAGACATTTAATAAAACTTGAAAATGGATATCATAATTGAAAATGTATTTCATCCATCTATGAGCTATCATCGACAATATACAGTACTTCGGATAAGAATATAAGATTTGAAATATTTTCCCTGTAAATGCTATGCACTTCATATTATGCGTTAAATATAAATTCTCAATGGCGTATATCAATTTTCTGATAATTGAAATCTTTTAATATAGTTAAAATAGGTCGCAAATAAAATGTAATGAAATTCTTTTGAGTTGCCCTGTATATGAATAGTAACTATTATTTTTACTACATATTTTAGTGCACTTGCGAATCTATGTAAATTTGAATATGTTGGATTGGGTGTAACACCTTCAAAATTCATTTGAAGGATTGATTTTTTCTCATAGGCCTTAATGTATCGGAAAATTTTTGATAAATGGAAAACTTTTGATCCTGTAAATAAAAAAATCATAGTAGAAACTTCATTTTCATTAGGGTTCGTGCTAGGATAAACATCAATAAATTAAAAAAAAATTCAGAGCGATCCGAGTATATTTACGGGAGTTAGAGCGCGAACAGGCTTACAGACGGTCACGCGGACAGACAAACCGAATGCATAAACACTTTTCAACTTTGTTGGAAATTGCAAAAAAAGTCAATTTGGATTAAAATTCGGATTTTTTTATTTGATTTTCTTATAGAATGAACATTTGTGTTACAAAATCTCTTTTTATTTTCCCTGTAATCTATTAGATATGGAATTAGACCACTTTAAGTGAAAACAGACGACATTAATTTAAACCGAAACTTAAAACTTTAAAAAATAGATTTTCACCAGAAAACGTAAACGACTATTACTCTAACTTAAAATTTTATCATCCTACGACTGGGAATGTAGCTTTTTAATGTAATTATGTAACTTTTCAATAATGTCTAAAGTGTAATGAACTAAAGCATTGGCTCTCAATGACATATTTGTTAATATGTAGCTATTTTTATGAAGAATTACACATAAAATTACTGAAATTTTCCATGTAATTCTATATAATAAGCTGTATTTGTTTTAAATTTCCGTATATTGTCTATTTTTTAGTTCACTATACTCAAGAATATCTAAATTCCTCCAATATATGTTCGAAAAAGATTTCTGTTATATACATTTTTTTCGTTTTTTAGAGCCGGAACCGTTTTTATGAAAGAAAGTTAAAAAAATGACCAAATTTTTTCAAAATTATTAGAAGTTGCATACATATTTTATAATTTTTATAATTTTCTTTATGTGTTTATAATACATTGAAAAATAACAAATAATGTGCCAAAAGTAAAGTTTAAAAAAATGTCTCCGAACGTCGGATGCCTTAAAGTAAACTGGAGAAAGTGGAAATTAAATAAATTGGATGTGTTTACTTATGATTGTTTTTAGCTGCGTTCGTAATTCTATAAATATGTATTACCTACAGTCCGTCCGTCTGTCCGTATATAACAAACCAAAAACTATCAAATCTAATGGTTTGAAATTTAAAATATATTATTATTACAAAATTTTGTCGAGTCTTTTTAAATTTTATGAAAATCAGATGTATAGCTCAATTACACAGACAATCAAAAGGATTCCGTTACATTGCTGTTAATGGGAGAAAAAAGTTTCAAGTGCATTTTACTGATGTTACACTCTTTTGACCATAATACAATTCATATGCATGTATAAAATATATACTAAAATATACGTTCCGTACAATCTGTGGTGCAAAGAAATTTTTTAATTAATATATAGGGTAAAACAAAAGTATTCCATTCTATAATGGTGTTGGGAGAAATATTGTTTGGGGCGCTTTTTAATGATAATCATCTTTTTCAAATTTTATGAAATAGATATATGTTACTACAAGTTAATTCCTGTTTAATAGAAAGCACTTAGTATTTATAGGGGCGCACAAAAGATATCGGATAGTGTATTGTAACCGAAGTATTGTTTATTTCAAAAACTTCAGTATAGTACAAACGCACCTTATTCGCTACATCTAACGTGCATTTTCCGACTTGTTTGGAATTGTCTCTTGCATTTTTACTAACTGTTTCATCTCAGATCTTTTTATCTCTGTTCTCTCTATCATTTATTGAGGGCTTCAATTTTGAAAACCGTTATTTTTTTCACTCCTAATGGGGTATTTATGAATAAGTTTTCATTTTGCTTGCAAGTAATATAATCTTGTTTCACTTTATAATTATCTACGATCAAAAATAGCAAAACAAACGTAATAGAAAGAATAAAAATAATAACAGATGCTCATCTTCCATGGAAACTAAAGTAATAACTCCGCTATTTTTATTACATGCTATATCAAATGTGAAATAATTTACGGATATCATTCGCATGTTTTGTGCCCTTCTCATAAATACCTAGAAATATAGCAATAATGGCGACGTACATTCAATTTACATAATGATGATGAGGATACTTTTATGCGTTTTTTACGCATAAACTCAAGTCATATTCGAGCCGATTTTCAGAAAATACGAGAACATTATTTTATGAATGGAATGTGGAATGCTAAAGAAAGGCGCGAGCGCCATCAGATGCTTTATTTGAGCAATAGTATAAAAGGTATTCATAAAATTTGACTTATTAGCCATAATATTGCGATAGGTATGAAATGATCACCTAAATAAAAAAAAAGATAGATTAATTTTCTTATTCTTTTTTAGCACTTTCCAACAATGTTGAAAAGTGCTTAAGCATTCGGTTTGTCTGGCCGTCTGTCCGTCTGTCCGTCTGTCCGCGCTCTAACTCCCGTAAATATACTCGGATTGCTATGAAATTTTTATACGTTATTGAGGTTTACCCTAGCACGAGTCCTATTGAAAATGAAGTTTCTACCATGATTAGTTTATCTACAGGGCGAATCAAAAGTTCCCCATTACATTACGGCCTATGGGGAAAAATCGTTAATATACTCGGATTGCCATGAAATTGTAGGACGTTATTGAGGTTTACCCTAGCACGAATTCTACTGAAAATGAAGTATCTACCATGATTAGTTTATCTACAGAGAGAATCAAAAGTTTCCTATTACATTGCGGCCTATGGGGAAAAATCGTTAATATACTCGGATTGCCATGGAATTTTAGGACGTTATTGACGTTTACCCTAGGACAAGTCCTATCGGAAATGAAGTTTCTACCATGATTAGTTTATCTACAGGGCGAATCAAATGTTTCCTATTACATTACGGCCTATGGGGAAAAATCGTTTCAAAGGAATTTTAAAGATGTCATACCCTGTCAAACATATTAAAATATGCATTCTATAAAATATAAGGTGAAAATGTAGCTATTATTCATTTACAGGGCCACACAAAAGAATTCCATTAGATTATGGATTATTATTATGGACTATTAATATTATTATTATGGACTATTAGATTAAGGAACTGTGTGTGACATATTTTAAATATATTAAGATTTTTCATGTAAAATAAAATTGATATATGTCACTGAAGCTTAATATAAATTATACGCTACAGTCTTGCATAATATGAATTACATAGCATTTACAGGGCCACACAAAAGGTTCAAATAGTATATTCTTTCCGATGTACCGTATATGTGTCCGATGATGGCTGATGGCGGATGAAATGCATTTTAATTATGATATTCGCGTTTATATTTCGCAAAATATATGCACATTATATGGTGTGTATAAATGTTATAGTTCATATACAGGGCTACCCAAAAGAGCTCACCAACGTAACTGAATATGAGTGTAAATTATTTAAACGTGGTTCTTAAATAAGCTATGCATTTTTACGCTGAGCTGCATTCAATTTACTGAGAAACGTTTGCAGAATATAGCTAAAGGGATATACAGGGCCACGCAAAGAATTCATTACATGGACGCCTATGAATGATGATTTATGAGAATGTGATTTCAGTTGTTTTAAAAGTGTTTTAGTTTACGATAAATTTTACCCTAATGCTGACGTGTAATAAAGGTACAATGTAAACTACAGGGCTGAACAAAAATATTCAAGTATGTTTCCATCTAATAGTATGAATTGCTGAAAAAGAAATTTCAAGCTACTGGGTATTTTCTTGCTAAGCTAAATTTTCCCATTATATGAACTGACATATGAAAAACAGGGCTGTTCTAATGTACTGGAATACATATTAGGGTATATTTGGCTATACACTATTATTTCCCTAAATAACAAAGTTTTGTTAAAAATTTCATTAAGTGTTGGAAAGTGCTTCATAATCTATGCTTAACGCATGATTTTTCTTACTTGTTAACATATACAATTAGATGAGACTAAAAGCGAATTAAAAAATTATTTTTGAAAATATATAACTAGTTACATTTTTAAAGAGGGTCCAAAACGCAAAAATATTCAAATTTTCTATAATTTGTTTAATTAATTAAAATTATTCTTGGTATTTATGCTTAAAATGACGTTTAAACCGTGTTACTATCTTAATTATAAGAAGAAGTATTATTTTTTTCGTTTTGTTTTAGTTTGTTTTAAAAATTTAGCTATTAAGCAATGCTTGCCATTAATATAATTTCTTGTAAAAGTGCGTTTTTGACATGACTTTTTTTTACAGTTTTTTGAATTTAAATTGTTACAACTCAAGAACTATTAAAGATAAATGCTTCAAATTCGGAACATGTCTTTTTTTATTGTTTTACTTTAATTTTAATTCAACAAATCAGAAAAATATCTTAAATATATAAATTTTTAATAAAAGTTTGATATTTGTTTTTCAATTTTTAAAAAAAATTAATATTTTTTTAAATGTTGAATCAGAATTTAAAATTAGATATTTTTATTTATTTGAACACAAAAAATGCCATTTTACAAAAAATATTTTCAGTGGTAAAAATTTTAAATTACCCATCACCCCCATTTAATTGACCCATTTCGCATATATGCCTTTTTATATGGGAAGTTTTATCAAGTGATTTTGTTTACAAGTAATATGGTTAACCATACCAAAAAATTTTAAATTCTAATTTAATAAATAAAAATTACTTTAAAATATGTCCCACAACATCTTAATATTTATTCTTATTTGCTGATTGTAGAATGAAACATTAATCTTAGAAAATAGGTTGCGTTTGAAAATTTTAACTGAAAAATATTATAGAAAAAGGAACCTGATTCAAAGTTTTAATATCAGTAAAAATGTCATTCCAAATAATAACTTAAGTAGATAAAAACATTTTAAGCATGTGCCATATTTAGAATAACAATTATGTCATTGAATTGCGAGGTCATAATGTTAAATTAGAAACAATAAAGAAATGTTGCGATTCATAGTTAAGTTTAATAGATCAGTTTAACCGAACATCCCAAGTAATTCTGCAACAGCCGAAAGGGTACTTAACTTTATTTTACCTTTTCCGGCACGCTGTGCCCAATGTGGGACACCTATTTGAATTCCAAACTTGCAAATGCCTTCGATAATATTTTAATACAATTTTGTTTTGCAACGAAAGCTTAAATTAAGAGATTCTTAATTTCTAAAAAAAGTTGTTTGTAAATTCCGGTGACAGTCGATAATTTCTCATTTTACTAACAGAATTTGACAGTGCCGGAAAGCGTTAACTGAAAAAATAATCAAGAATATTTTTTCTGTTCTTATAAACATATTCTAAATTTTATTGATCAAGTTTACTGATAGTTGACTGTTTTAGTGATTGCGGCTTTGACGAATTTCGTGCAATATTGAAATTGCTGCATCCAGTCATTTGTTTTGTTTTGCTTTCAGCTGTCATAAATGTGTTTGTAACCGCGTCTTAAACGAATTCCAAAAACTTTTTAAATATTGAGTATGTAAAAGCTCCTTTATTTATTTATCGTCATTACCGTAATATAAATGTAGATTAACCCTTTGAGCTCTGATGGTAGAATTTTCTACCACATAATTTTAATTTTGAAATGACACAAAGGCACCAGAAAATATGAACAAATTTATTTGAGAAAGCTTTAATGCATTTTTTAGTGTATATCGTTAACCTTTTTTGTTCTTTAGAAAATACTGGTGCCAATGTGACATTTGGAATTTTAAAGAAATTTACTCACCAGAGCTCAAAAGGTTAACAAGATGTAGCCAATTTGTCGATTTTTTTAAAATATCCACAGGGTGAATTCTCTGATTGCACCCCTTTCCGTTATAACAATACTATTTTTGCAAGCGAATTGTTGGTACAAAATAAAATTCACGTGAAATCTAACATATTTAACGATACAAAAATGAACATTACAAAAAATTAACATGTCAAATTTCATTTTTCTAAGTCCTTCAGTAACACAAAAATAACATTTTTAGAACTTTTTTTCTTCTGCAACCCCTTTTGGATTAGAAGAATCGACTATGGTCTTTTGTTTAAACAGGATAAAACACTTTCTTTATAGTACCGTTACCTTTCTATCTGTTTAGTTGTAGTGATTACCCCCTACAAACAAACAAACTTTACTTGTTTACATACAGGTATGGATTTTTAAAAATTTTCAAAGATGAAATTGAAAATATTTATTGATAAATTAAAATTTGAAAATTTGGGAATCTATCAATATGTTTCACTGTCTGTAAGAATTTTTTTTTAAAATACCACATTTATCGCTATGTTTTTTCTCCATTCAGAAGACATAGGATCTTAAGAACAGAAATATATATATATAATAGATGTAATTTATTCTGTAACTTGAAATTTATGCTTTATTCTCTTTTTTTATTATAATAATGCAAATATTTCATACTTAACATAATTTATTAACTTTGACAAGAACAAATTTGATTCAAAATAACAAATTCCGTTTTCGTCGCAGGGTAATTTATAAGAAAGAATAATGGATGCAATCATGAAACTCGCATAGAAATAATTTCAACAGTGCAGTGTTCTTTAACTTAGTTGACATTATTATTTGAATGCCTACGAATAATTTGTTCTTTTTCACTTATATTTTATGATTTAATTTAGAGAATTATTGCCTCTTTTATGTGAACACGAATAAATAATTGGGGAGGAAGGAATAACGATGCCCACTATTTCATTTATTACTAAGTCTTTCTTATTTTTTTTCCAATAATTTAAGTTCGAAAGAAAAGTTGCTTATAGGAGTATTTTTAAGAGTAAATTCTGTATTCTTCTGCATTTTCAAAATATCTATATTTTTCTTAATCTGAGAAATTATTACAAGATTATATTTAAGCGTACATTTTATTATTTTATGCAAATAAATCAGAATCCTTTCGTGTTTATCGAATAAAAATAGGCATCGGAAAAAAATAAGATATGATGATAATTTGTCAATGGTGATTTATTATTATTTCATACATTAATGACGTAATGTACTGCAATTATTGTATTTTCATTCGTTATTGTTTACCATGGAGCATATGTTATAGTAATATCTGTAATTGTTTTGATTAAAAAAATTAGGAAGACGAACGAAAAATAATGCGTAAAAGGCACCTTAGGAAATATTTTCTTTCATGTTTGGAATACTACCTTTATTATAATAAAATTAATATGGAAGCCTCAATTAAGATTTAATAGAATTTTATACAAAAAAGAAATAAACATTATGTTTATGCATCAAGACGTTTTTTTATATTTAACCTGGCATTCCTGCACACTTCCGGTATTCGAATTACAATTTCCATTTTTTTTCCTTTTTTTTTATTGTTCAAAACTTTGTAATTTTAGGAATAAAATTAAAACAGATTCGGAATTGTAAAAGATTGGGTTTTAAAAGAAATTAATAAAATTTTTTCGAAATTTTTTCTCAAAACGACGATTTTAATGTAAGCAAATGTATACATTAGATGAGAAATTGAAGAGATAGAAAAGAAATTTTATTCTATAACATAAAATATTTCGTAAACAAACTATAAGCATAATCCTACTATCAATCTATTATATGTGGTATTTAATATTCTATTTAGGAGGAATTTCGTAAACTCACTCTTTTCGTTTGGCTCTTTTCCATTCTCCAATTTCCAACGGATATTTATTTTTTTTTCTGCAACATTTATCTTCCATTTATTGTTTTGTCTTTTTACTGAAGGGAAATATTGAATCCGACATAGCGAATACATTTTTTAACCGCAAATACTTTATTTATTATACTTTTATTGTTTTATAATGCATAGGAGAAAATAACAGATTTATGATCAGAGAAGAACATAATGACAGGGATATTAATAAAACAATTTAATTTTTTTTATCGGATATTTATTTTTGTAATTATCGCGCATAACTATTCCTTACGAAGTTCATCTTTTTAAAAATTTAATTAAACTTAAATGAAACAAAGCTATTTTCGGAAAATGTGTGATGATCTCTTAACAAATGTCCATTACAATAGCGTGAGTAACGAATTTGGTTGCGAAAATTTTACCTCTTTTTTTACGTTTAGTAGAAAGCGCTAGCTACAGAATTTATTTTAAATGCATAATTTTCTCGAGTCATTTCAAATTTTATGGAAATAGGATGTACAGTAGGGTGGGCCGAAAAAAACTTTTTTCGATTTTCGATGATAGCGGGTGCGGAAAAGTGACCACTGGTGGCACTTGGTTCACACAAAAAATTGAGAATTTTTGGACATTTCATACCCTGCCGAAATTGGCTTGAAGTTTTGCAAAAAGGCTAATTTTTGAACTTTTTTAGTAAAAACTTTTAAAATATTAAAAGGAATTTATTTTGGCTGTATTTACTTGTAAAGGCATATTTAATGCACCAATTCTTTAAATTAGTTCTGATAATGCATTATTTAATTGCTTTGTATATTTTAAATTAGCCGATTTTTGCAGCTTTTTCGCGTATAACTGGGATAAGTTGTATTTATTTGAATCATTCATTAGTTTCTCTCTTATTTATTTCTCTTGGTATTTTTTATTCTTTTTCTATGAGTCGAAGGTCATATTTTGGGCAACGGACAGTAGTATACTTCAAAAACAAATCTGTCTCGTGAAAAGGAGTTTAAGCGAGCGCAATGACTCATCGTAATATTGAGGAAGTGAAGGACGAAATAGAAGAGGTAAAATAGAATGCGATAAACGAAAATGTGATATTTAGTATTTTTCCATGTTCCGTTACCCTGAGACATTTGTTAAGTGTGAATGTGAAACCATTTCCTAGTGAGATACAGTGCTTTTTGGATCGTTATCATACCATTAGAGTGTTTTGTGTGTTTTATTACGACGAGCTAAGAAATGGCTAGTATGAAGGACCATGTCAATGTAAAGACACGCGATAGTTTGAAAATTATCGCGTTTTGGGACACCGTGCATATTGGAAAAAATTGCAATTGCCAACTTATCCTGAAATCATGCGCCACTACTACTGGTTCCTTCAATATTCAAGTGCTGTGATAGCAGAGGATAAGAATCTCGTCATCTATTAAAAAATGGGTCTCAAGAGAGAAACATAAATTTGGAAAGAATATACAGGCGGAAGAAGCTTTTGAAGGAAGGATAGTTAAAAGCATATTTTTTGAGGTAGAAAGAATAAAACTATCTTCATAGAAAAAAAGAACAAGCAGTTCCGTCGATAGAAAGACGAAGAATACATCACCGTGCTGTCTGAACCTGGTTCGGAATACTTGAGTCACTTGACACCTCGTTCCGGTCAAAGGAAAGAAATTAGAAAACCACTATATAATATTTTCAGTCAGTACAAGGTAGACTTTTTTGAACTCACAGCATTCGGGTGTGATGACACCGCTGTTAATATAGGAAAACGCAATGGTGTCTTTGAAAAAAAATATGAAGAGAGCTGCAACAATTGATATGCATTCTTCACACGAACACACTACCACTCCAACATCTACTCTCTAAACTTGATGGTGGAACCACGGGACCTAAGACCTTTGACGGTACAATCGGTGCTAGACTAACGTGGTGTGGAAGTCTATATGTCACTTTGTTCGATCCTATTGCTGTTTTATGGACATCAGGAATGGAAAATACTAAAGATTAGATACCAATGAAAAGCACTTGTTTGATATTTGTGCAGCGGTTTTAACCGGATTATGTCCTCGAGAACTAGAAAACAGAAAACCAATTGTGAAATCGAGATGGATCACAACTGCTTACAGAATTTTATGCTTGTACGTTAGTTGCTCAAATCTTGATAAAGCGTTAAAATATATCTCTCTTAGTACGTGATATGAGTTTATACGCCCGTGTGGTTTTCTTTAAGCAAAACGCCAAGTTCCGCGACCGGACCTAAACATATGTGACAGATAGTTAAACTTTCAACGTTTTTACCAGATGACCTATAGGGGGCAGTGCATTCAGTCATTCAAACAAATGGATACTATGGCTACCCTGAGAATTTACTGATAGTAAAAGCAACCGGCAACACCGGATGGACAATATATTAGAAGAATGACATGGGAAAGAATAAAAATATGCCGCAGTTTAAAAAAGATAAAAACTAACATAATGCGAGAGTTTCAAGCTCCAAAGCTGAACTTTAAAGAAACGGAACACTGAGTGTATCGACTGAGTCGCTGGCGAAATCAGCGTCCTATGACAAAAACCTTTTAACTAGAAGAAATTAGAGAAAACGTAATTCCAGGATCCATGTTGGATGAATTATTAGTCTGCTTTCCAAGTCACTCCTAGGCTATGGAAAGAGTCGTTAAAATTATGACAGAAGTTGCATCAAAGGTATGCAGGAGTTAAGAAAGTGAGGCGAAACTGGAAAATATACTAAAGTTCATTTCTAAGAAGGACTTTGTAGCTTAAAAAAGGTATACATTTTGAATAAAACATTCTGTGCGTAGGAGGGCGGGTAAAACTCGGCGTGCAATTATCTCCTCGTGATGAGATCTGGGATGCTTCGCATTGGTACCGAACGCAAAACAAGCTAAAAGGTGTGCATTTTTGAAGAATACAGCACTAAAATAATGCATAATTAAAAGTTATTTAAGCATTTGACACATTAAATATATCTTTTCAATTAAATACAACCAAAATAATCTTAATTTTACATTAAAAAATTTTTTTCTAAAAAAGTTAAAAAATCAGCAATTTTCCTAAACTTCACGCCATTTGTGGCAGGGTAAGGAAATGTCCAAAAAATTTCAAATTTTTTTTGTGAACTGAGTGCCCCTAGTGGCCAATTTTCCGCACCCGCCATCATCGAAAATCAAAAAAAAGTTTTTTCGGCCCACCCTATTGTATATGTATATTATACAATGGCCGTGAATCTGTACAGTTAGTTACCTGTGAAAGGCAATTGGTTTTATAAAGCGATAATAATTTCTAAAAATATTGTTTTAAAATTGATTAAAAGTTTATTGTTGCCAAATTAAGAACCATTGTAAAAATTTCTGTAATATTTTCACGCAAATAAGTTACGAAATCATAAATAATTATATTACTCAAATATAACGATACATGTGTCCTTATATTTTAGCAGTAAGATCCAAGATGTTTTAAATCATAACCAAAATAAAAATATAGTTAAATAAATAAGTTAAAATAATATAACCTTTTTTATGAACAGAAGTATTGTTAATAGAATTTAGCTGAAAAAGTTAGGTGATTATGACATTTATGCATATGTATACATATACATATACATTTTATTTTTTTGTCTAACACTGTTATAAATATTTGAAATTATTTTCTTAAATCGGAAAATACAATATACAACAATAAAAGCTGTATAAAAAAAATCAATTTATAGCTTCAGGAGTTGTTTTAACAAAGGAATGGAAGTATTGAATTAAATTCTGATTTTCTTATTGCATGCATTTGATTCTTATCCGCATGAAATTCTCCCCTAAGCTTGAAGAAGATAACGAAACATCTTTGTGGCTCGCCGATGAAGTATTATGAAGCAAAATAAAACAGACTTTACATCTTCCATAACAATTATTTCATCCTTTATAATGATAATGATAATAATAACAATAATAACACTAGTAAACTGCATATCAGAGCCTCAACGTCAGCTTTGCAAATCATTATTTTTAAACATGTTTCGGGTAATATTCAATTTCCTGCAAAAAGTAATTTAAAATTTTCAAATTAAATCGTGTGCGTAAATTGAACATTTCTCAGAAATAAATAAAACTATATATATATATATATATATATAAAGTTAATTTAATATTTCAGCAAATAGAAAAAAAGCTAATTACTAGTAGTAAATTTTAAAAATCAAATTCAATGTTTCTTAATTATACTAAGTTAAATATTGAAAGATGCATTTTCAAAAATAAAACAAATGTCAAAAAATAATATGGCAAAATAATTGTTTGATATTTTCTACTTGACGTATGTAAGAAAATATAATTTAAAATCATTTTTAAAGAGCGATACTAATAAAGTTTAAAATAATTTACTTTTACAATTTACAAGCAATGAATTACAATTATATAGTTGCCTGATTTTCTGTCAGTGGCTTACGCCAATCCGCTCACGCCAATCCGCTCACGCCAATTTTCGAGCAGCAGAAAATTTATCGGTGTAATATAGCATTATTTTGTACAACATATGCACAACAGATGGTGTAATCATAAAAAAGGAAATGAAACCCACACTTAACATCTAACCAAATATTCTTTTATAACGTTCACTGAAAAAATTGCCGGAACGATTAATGTATATCTTTATATGTTTCATAGGTCTATTATCATAGTTTACTTCTTTCAAATTAATAAAATTAAATTTTAATCAACAATACTTTGCTATTGGAAAATAACACATCTACTGAATAACAACGTAATATTTAGCAATACAATTTGAATGATCACTGGAACAACAAATTAGTAATACAAGGGGGAGGGTGGGGAACTTTCCGTACTTTACGGTACATGCTTTATTCAATCCTTTTCTGTTTAATAACAAATATAGAAATGGTTTTACTTTTGCGAAGATTTATTAAATATCCGATTTTAATAAAAAAAACATATTTTTCTCATTTAATAATCTATTATAATTTTCCATAGATATTAAACACTCTATGGATAAAAATAAATAAAATATAAATAATTTTTTTTTCATTGCTTAGGTATGCGCATTATTTTTAATATCTACACAACAATGCATTTGAAATTTAGTTTAAGTAAAAAATGTTTATAAAATTTTATAACGTTTATAAAAAAAAACTTACAATTTATATTTTTTCCCCCTAAAGAATTATTCATATTGTCAATATTTGCTTACCTACATTTTATAATACTTCTATTGTATTCAAATCTCAAAGGAAGGTATTTAAATAATGCTAAAATTCAAAACTAAACTAGATATATTTTTCAAAAAAAAGAAAAACAATATAAGGACTTTTTTTAACTGCTTGTAAAATATTTATTCTTACAAACGCTATATGTTCATCTAAACTATTTTCTTTGTGTTAATAAAACATTTTAAATGTCCCCAAAGAAAAAATAGCAATATTCTAAATACAATTATTGAAATGATAATTTTTTAGTTATTTTTTAGATCTCCATATTCTTGATTTTAAACTTTGAAATTGGGTAATTTAAATACGATTTCCCATTGAATTTTCATGGGCATGCTGAATATCAATAAGCGATAAAACAGAACATTCGAGTGATTGTAGAAAATGAGCTTGCTTTTAAGAGAAGAACAGGGCGAGATTCATCACACCCCAGTTTTTAATCACGTGTGTACTTTATAGTTTCATAAAGCCTTATTTTGAACATTTTTTTTTAATTTAATAGTAATGATCTTTTATAATCGAAATTAAGTTATTAAAAATGTTTAAGTGAGTTAAATATAGAACTAATGATAGTAAAATATTCAGAATCATTATTATATCTAGTAATCATTATTATATCTAGTAAATACGATTTCTAATTTTCTCTGATTTAAATTTTGAAATAAATCATATTTAAAAAAAATTCTCGAATTAATGATGTATTCTACATTTAATAAATGTTTAAAATAAAAAAAATATAAAATGATTATAATTTAACTTAATTATAAGTTGCGCTTTTACTTTGTGAATAATTTGAATTTATACTTTATCGAATATACCGTTAAAACTATTTTATTACATTATATTATACTTTATGAAATCATGCGTCCACGTATTTTAAACTACCATTTCATTTAAATGATTAAAAATATAAAAAGTATTTCTAATTAAAAGTTAATTGAATTTCTGGTTTCGCTAGAGCTCATGATATCTCGTATGAATTTTATTTCAAAAGCACCAAATGTAAATTAATAAATTGCATTTATACAATTTTACTAGAGGCGACACATATTTTCTGAATCTAATTTATCTTTTCAATGGAAAGTATGGAATGTTGTTTGAAATTTATAATTATTATATTTATATTCTGTTTTCCCATTTGAACTAATTCTAAAAGACAATTCCTCGAAATACAGTTAAACCATAATCTTCTTATAATGTATATAATTTTCTTATCATGTTATCAGTTTTATCAATATTCGACACAGACTTTTTATTCATTCAGACTTTTTTTCCATTTATTCAACAATGTTAAATGTAAATTATATTACACGGTAGGCCTCCGTTCCCTCATATCATATATATTATAAAGCAGAAGTTCTGAAACTTCCACACGAGTGTTTTCAAAAACTACCCGATGGATTTTTTTGCCGATTGTATCATTCGATAGGAAATATTTTTCCGAAGGTTTATCTTTCAAATTTACAGGGATAACTCTGATTTTTCGCAGTAAATTTCGTATTTTTCGGTTATTTTTGACAAAAGGGTTGCCAGTAGCTGTTTTTGGCGGCGAAAATTATAATTGCTAAAAGAATTAAAATGGCTATATCTAATAGAAATATTACAAATATCTTGCAAATAATAGCAGAAAATAATTACTGACAATATTAATAATAATAAAGAAAGAGGCGTTATTAATAATAATAAAGAAAGAATGAAGCGTAATATTATAAAAATATATTTATCTTGAAAATGAAAAAAATATTTGTAATGCTTAAAAAATAAATTAACGCGAAATATAACAATTGGTTCAACTTTTGGCAACTTATCCCTGGTGTTAGAATAAAAACATGAATTTCAGAAATTGATTAAATGAATTTTGAATGATAGTTATTTCCCTTTTTATTATTTTCTTTCTCTTTTTTTATCGAATTTCCGTATAATATAACTTACAGCAGAAAAAAGCAGATTTGATTGTAAAAGACACTGTAAGTTGTGAGTTACAATTCGTTTCTATACCATTTTCATATTGCTTTTGTCGCCAAAGAATGTGTTTTTAAGCCGAAAATGCACTACTGACTTACTGCCTGACTTAGGTTCTTAATGGTCGCAATAATGTTATTTTTTTTTCAAGTGAAGATAATTTTTAGAGTATATTTTAATATTCAATCGTAAATTATATAGATATGAGTATAACTCTTTTATTTCTTTTTGCAAATGCTTTCATTGTTAATTTAATTTTTCTTGCGCCATTTCGTCAATTTCACTTACACGAAAAATTTTAGTTTTAAAATTTAAAAACTGAAGAAGGAAATATTACCCCATCGATTAAAAATCTACCCCCAAATTCCAAGATTAAATGTCAATAATGGATGATCGTAAATGTCACATTCACTTGACATTAAGCATAATATAAATATTAATTATGCCATCAAGTGATTTTTAATTCGACATTTTATTTCTACTTTTATATATGTTCTGCTAATTTGTTTTTCGTTATTTAAATGAAAATTTATGCTAATCTATATAATCTGGCTAATAGTTTGGCGATTTGTATAATTTGGCGAAATTGGTCGACGGTATAACTAAGTAGTACTGAAGGAAAAATTTTGCAATTCAAAGTAAATTTATGCAATTATGTGTTATTACTATAGATAAATTCAACATTTTGAAATGAAAAATTCCCGCTGAATAAAACTTACAAGTCTTTTTTAATTGACCATTTCCTCTTCAATATTTCTTCAATCAAACTTTCGCTATTCTCTTTCGCGAAGGCTAACAAAAATGTATTTTAAATATTTTATTAGATAAAACGTAAATAACATTTTTCTATTTTTTTAAAAATTATTTTTAAAATCTAATTCTACCATTATGTGTCTTACAGGACAAAATAGCAGAATTATTTTTAAAAATGGTTTTATCTGTTAATTGTCTGTTATTTGTTTATTTGGGTGTTTGAATTTACTTTTGTCATCAAACAATGCGATTTTATACCAAGAAGGCATAAGCCGGAGCGATGTTCGCAATTACTAAATTCTCTCACTCTCTTTTAAATGTGTGAGAGCATTTTTAGGATATTTTTTTTTAATGTTTAATTGTAAATATATAAATAGCAGTTATAGCAAAAAAATGCGTATAATGTTTAAATTTTAGTATAAATGTCTTCCTCATCCAAACTGTAAAATAATTTAATTGCAACTTTTTAAAGTTTCGGCGCAGATGTCATATACGCACCACATTCGCACGATTGCAACAAAATGGCGATTTTATGCCACACATGGTAAACCGACTAAGGTTGTTTATTTATTGAAAAACTATTTATTAACTTTCATTTTATTTTTTAAAATAATATAAATCTTTTTGTTCTATAGCTATTAATAAAACTTTTTTATTTATTATTTTTTTTCAAATAATACAAAATAATTAAAAAAATATTTATGAAATTGGTAATTAAAAACGGAGTTCTCCAAATTGGCGCCAGAAAAAAATTGCGCCAATGCGGTGCATACATGACATCTGTGTCAAAGTTTTTTCTTATACATAAGTAGGGAAAATGCAGTATAAATACCGATTAATTTTTTTTTCCAAATGGAAATTTTGTCACGGATTTGGTCATATACTCATCAAGGTATCTCTCTGGCGCCAAAATGGCATTATTTGCCTCATATGGTAACCCAGCTATAGTTGTTTATCTGATGATAAGTTGTTTATTTACTTTCATTTTTTTCTTTTTTGAAATGATATTTGTTGTTTTGTTCTACAGTTACTTTTTATTTATTGTTAATTGCTGTTTAAAATGATAGAAAATAATAAAATATACATGAATTTCTTTGGTATTCTAAAACGAGGATTTTGCCACATTGTAGTTGCAAGATAATCGTGCTAACACTACTGCGTATATGATGTCTGTGTAGGAATCTTTTGTGAAATATGAAAAGTGTAAATTGGCTACTACTTGATTATCACGTCAACCAATTTCGCCAAATCGTTCGCCAAATTATACAAATTTACATAATTTTATCTTAAATAACTAAAGAGAAAATGCTTAAAGACGAAAGAGTAAATAATTTTGTTTTCATTTTTCAGGAGGAAATTTCGCAATAGTAAAGTAATTGTTGTAGTGATAATTTTAATGTGTGTTTTTTTATCGTTGGAAACTTGCTGTAACGAAAAATGTTTATTTTTTTCCTGCTATTGTTTTGTAAGAGCTGGTTTTGTGAAAGCCATGTTAAGATGGTATTCAAATTTTTCAACCCTTCCCAATTACCACCCCCTTGTGCCGATTTTGCTCATTTGCAATTCCCACTGAAATATTAACCAACTCAATGTACTTGACGAGTTTGAAGATGATTCTTACAAAATTTTACCTTTTATAGCGCGGACAATATTTAATATATATATAAACTTATTAGGTGGGAGTAGCTTTGGGTTCCTTGCTTCACATAATGAAAAGTTGTGAAGAAATTTTTCAGAAGTTGTACCATGGTCACGACTGTAATAATTAATATTTCTTCAGATAAGGGAAAATTTTAAATCCTGTTGCCATAATGGTCTCATTTCGCTTCCAAATGGTGCACTGTTAGTAATAAACTAAAATAGTTCTTTCTAAATAGCTGGTTTTTGCGCAACGTTTAAGATAATTTAATATCACAATGGTGTCTAAATCGTTTTCAGCAATGCGCAAGGTCCTGCTGGAGGTCCAAATTATTTAAAATACAAATTTAAATTCACCAGTTTGTTTCATCTACGGTTGATTTTGAAATATTGACCAGCGCAGCGGGCATAGCCTGCTAGTAGATAGATAAATCTATTTTAGAGTTTGGTTTATCTGATGAAACCTTATTCGTCTTAATATTCTAGTTGTCAGTCCGTTTTTCTGCCACAAAGTCCGTATACAAAAAATCAGTAAGAGTGTTCAAATTTTGTGTACTTATAGGCCAATGCCGCTTGTCACGTAACAAATCATACAATTTAAACTAGTCGTTGGGGGCCACCGTAATACTTACCCATCATGGATATGTATGTGAAAATAAAACATGTGAAAACTATTTATACAATGCATTGCAATTCATAAACAAAATTTAAATATTGTTAATATACATAGTAATGCTCTATTAAAGAACTGCTGATTACGGATTTCGACAAATTATATAAAACGCAAACTACTCAAGTAGTACCGAACTGCGTAAAAGAAACATCCTTATAACTCCAAAAATAATACCTCTATTAACTAACAATTAACTGCATCGGATTAAGCGTCTCATTTCCAATTAAAATATACCTCTGAATTGAAATTTGAATGAAATACAGGGTCATGAAAAATCGAAGAATGTGGAAAACATGATTACAAATATCTCGGCAACTAATAATTCGATTGACTTCGTTCGATATGCAAAATGTGTGTTATTTTATTTCCTTTTACGTCCATTCCTTAGAACAAAAAAATTCGAAAATTTTTATATACCTTTCATCAGAACGAATTTTTCGAGAGTCCGAAAAAATAGTTCCGGATAATCGAGGTTGCTGATATTAAATAGGGTTCGTCCCATTCTTACATACTAACAACATACAAAATTTCAAGTCTCTATCTCAATTCGTTCGGGAGATAGAGCGTTTACAGACAGACAGACAGACAGACAGACGGACGGCAAAATTTTTT
The DNA here is from genome assembly GCA_964019185.1 of Maratus speculifer. Classification (NCBI taxonomy): domain Eukaryota; kingdom Metazoa; phylum Arthropoda; class Arachnida; order Araneae; family Salticidae; genus Maratus; species Maratus speculifer. The sequence continues at coordinate 1,810,974 of OZ025301.1, read as the reverse complement.
TTTCTAAAAATAGGTTTTTCGGAATCTCCACTATCTAAAACGTGTAAATCCGTCAAAAATTTTTTCTCGATTTTCAAAACGATTGCAAGACTTACCCTATACTACGTATGATGGGTAAGTAAAAAGGCTATTATTTAAATTAAAATATTTCTTTAATAACATCAGCTCATTTTTTTAAATTGGTGCACGTAAGTTTAAAGAGATATAAAAACATAAATTAATGAATTAAATAAATCACGTGAAAAACATGCTTATTTTTTTTTCATGTGATTTATTCGTATTAAAATGTATTGAAGGAGATATTAAACGAAACCCTCTGTGCAATTTGTGACCATACTTACTTACTTGTTTTGCGTCTATTGTTGGCATGAAGATTAATGAAAAACTCCACATTAGCCGTACTGTTTTAACTACAAAACTGATAAATTTTTCTGAAAAAAAAACTTACAAATAATGCCTATTTTTTCATGCCTTTCAGAGCATTTTCAAAACGCAAATTTTTGCTTAAATGAATCAGAAAAAAATGTTCAGATTAAATAATGCAAAATTTACCGTAAAAATTTATTGCTGAAAGTAATAAGTCATGATTAGAATATTGATGACAGGGCCGTAGTGAAGGGGGAGCTATGGGTGGTTCTGCTTCCCCTTAAAAAGATTCCAAGGTCACTAAATGAATTTCTGTTCCAAAAATTCAAATGAAATTCTGTTCAAAAATCTAATTTAATATTTAATTAAATTTGAGACTTTTTAACAGTTTTGCAGAATTTCTAAATTGTATCTAAAATAAATGTTTCAATACTACACTGTTAAAAATAAAGGTGACAAACCAGTTGCATTTGGCACCCAGGGGTGAAAAGGTGCTACTATTTGACATCCGCGGACGTAAAAATGTGTCTGGGGTGCCATTTGATCCCTCACTGGGTGATGCATGCTAATGATGGTGCTGCGCAATGCATACCTTTCGAAGATTTTCACTCCTTAGTCATTTGCGCATGCTCTCTGACGTGTTTCCTTCCCCTTCAACTCACCGTCACTGGTGAATCAAAACAGCAATTTCTTTCTACGATGACTATCACCGCGCATTCGCTATCCCAATTTCGTTTAGAACTTCGGAAGGCTAACTTTTGGCGAGCTTTTTATATAAAGCAACTTTTGAATTTCAGGACATATGAACATTTCAGGGAGCCTTTGAAGGTGATCTCGATGGCCGAGCGGTTAGAGCGTTGAGCTTGGAATCAGACTTTCTGGGTTCGAATCATTCTTGGGTCAAAAGTCAGTTTATAATTTCTTTTTAATATTGGACACTCAGGATTAGGGGTACCATCTTTTCACCATAATTAAGGGTGTCATTCTGTCTCCCCTAGGGGTGTCACCAGTTAGACAAGCCTTTCACCCCTAAAAGGTGCAGTGTGTCCCATGTAGTTTTAACAGTGTAGCTCATATTATTCGCAGATAGGAGGCTAACATGACGTATAATTTTGCACCAGTTATATACTGAAAACTTTCATCATCCTATACTTTTCTTAGCATAAAATGAAGTTATTACTATAGTTTAATGAGAAACATTACCTACAATGTGAGTAAAAATTTTGAGTCTCCCCTACATTCTCTTAACCCCCCCCCCCCCCCTATTGTTCACTTCTAGCTACGAACCTGATTGATGACCGTATGACGTACGGAAGGGATGCAAGCGCTGGGACAAAAATGTCTGATTTTAACCATTAAAGTTTAGCAGTATTCTTTGCTTTATTAAAACTCACAAATCTTGTCATTAAATAAAGCGAGAAAAACTTTAAAAGTTAACTAGTACGAATGGGCCTCCGTGGCTGAGTGGTTAGGACATCACGCCGCTAATCGTGAGGTTGTGGGTTCGAATCCCACTGGCTCCATTGCACACACACTTTGTGCGGAGCTCCTGGTTGTACTTCTCTTGTGTTGTAATATTTCCTTGTGTGCTATCTCGTCCCTGTGTATTGACGATGGCTTATAAGCAGGCTTCATGTCGAGCACACAAGTCAGATGTATGTTGTTCAATAAACAAACAAAACAAACAAACTAGTACGAATCGGTCATTTCTGGCGCCGCACAGTATGGTATTTTGCTCAAACAGCTGGCCAAAAGTCAAAATTTTAAATTTCGCATTTAGTTGATCATTTTCTGGTTGGTATAAGAGGACTATCCTGCCCATATCATAACAGGTTCCTATCTTTCTGTAGACTCTCTAATTGTCTGGTATTTTACTTGGAATTCATGGTTTTTGCATTTCTCATTTTATCCTTCTGATCCATGCATCACTTTCTCGAACGTCTAAAAAAATATTTTAAGTCGAACTTCAGAAACATTTTAAAGTTTTTAAAGACGAAGGTATATACTCTCTTTTCCTTAAATATTTTTTGTAAATACAGCACATGTTCATTATTATATTCAAGTTTGAAACCATACATTTTTTGGGGTTAAATATTTTAGATAAAATTATAATTTTAATAGGGAGTTAAACTGAGTTTAGCAAGAACTCTTGTGTTTTTATAATGTATAGACCTTCTAATTAAAAGATATGAAATAAAATTTGCTCCAATTTGTCCCCCATAAAACAAAATTTCAAAAAAATGTGTCTGAAAAACAGTTTTTTTTACATTATTAAACTTTTAAAATTTATTAACTGTTTAGATTTAATATATGCTATAGTTTTTTTATTCCTACTGGATATCCTTTGGTGTGCAAATGATAAATCTGCAAATTGAAGGGGAAAAATCATTTTTATTTTTAAAGTAGTTGGATGTGTTTAGTACTTTCCAACAAAGTTGAAAAGTGCTTATGCATTCGGTTTGTCTGTCCGTCTGTCCGGATGGCCGTACGGCCGTCTGGCCGTCTGGCCTTGCTCTAACTCCCGTAAATATACTCGGATTGCTATGAAATTTTTATACATTATTGATGTTTACCCTAGCACGAACCCTATTGAAAATTAAGTATCTACCATGATTAGTTTATCTACAGAGAGAATCAAAAGTTTCCTATTACATTACGGCCTATGGGGAAAAATCGTTAATATACTAGGATTACCATGAAATTTTAGGACGTTATTGACGTTTACCCTAGCACGAACCCTACTGAAAATGAAGTATCTACCATGATTAGTTTATCTACAGGGCGAATCAAAAGTTTCCCATTACATTACGGCCTATGGGGAAAAATCGTTAATATACTCGGACTGCCATGAAATTTTAGGACGTTATTGAGGTTTACCCTAGCACGAACCCTATTGAAAATGAAGTATCTACCATGATTAGTTTATCTACAGAGAGAATCAAAAGTTTCCCATTACATTACGGCCTATGGGGAAAAATCGTTTCAAAGGAATTTTAAAGATGTTATCCCCTGTCAAACATATCAAAATATGCATTCTATAAAATATAAGGTGAAAATATAGCTATCATTCATTTACAGGGCCACACAAAAGAATTCCAATAGATAATGGTAAAAGGGGGAATTGTGTGTGACATATTTTAAATATATTAAGCTTTTTCATGTATAATAAAATTTATATATGTCACTGAAGCTTAATATAAATTATACGCTACTGTCTTGCATAATATGAAGTACATAGCATTTACAGGGCCATACAAAAGATTTCAAACAGTATATTTTTTCCGAATTACCGTATATGTGTACGATGATGGCTGACGGAGGGATGAAATGCATTTTAATTATGATATGCGCGTTTATATTTCGCTAAATATATGGACATTATATGGTGTGTATAAATGTTATAGTTGATATACAGGGCTACCCAAAAGAGCTCACCAACGTTACTGAATATGAGCGTAAATTATTTAAACGTGGTTCTTAAATAAACTATGCATTTTTACTCTGAGCTTCATTCAATTTACTGATAAATATTTGCAGAATATAGATAAAAGGATATACAGAGCCACGCAAAGAATTCGGTACATGGACGCCTATGAATGATGGTTTATGAGAATGTGATTTCAGTTGTTTTAAAAGTGTTTTAGTTTACAATAAATTTTAGCCTAATGCTGGCATGTAATAAAGGTACAATGTAAACTACAAGGCTGAACAAAAGTATTCAAGTATGTTTCATTCTAATAGTAAGAATTGCTGAAAAAGAAATTTCAAGCCACTGGGTATTTTCTTGCTAAACTAAATTTTCCCATTATATCAACTGACATATGAAATACAGGGCTATTTAAAAGTACTGGAATACATATTTGTTTATATTTGGCTATACATTATTATTTCCCTAAATAACAAAGTTTTGTTAAAGATTTCATTAAGTGTTGGAAAGTGCTTCATAATCTATGCTTAACGCATGATTTTTCATACTTGTTTTTTTTTTCTTTAAGTAAAACGTTTTTTGATCGTACATCCATAACGTGGGCAAAATGATTTTTTGTAAATAATTTAACATTTTGGTTTTGTACCAAGTGTTTGTAATATGTGAATTATCTGTTATCTTTTTGAATAATATATTTTAAATCAACCATGAGGAATTGCGTTCTTTACTCGTTAACGAGGTAAGAGAGTTCTATATTAGTAAGAAGAAATTTAATAGACATACATATATATATTTTTATTCTATTGAATAAAAATATCAGTAGAAATATTAAAATAATATATGAGTGATGTAATAAAAGTATTGTGACACAAAAAAATTAACAAGTTAAAGTTTCTAAAAGAGAAACTTATCGAAATTGCGAAATGTTTATAAAGTTAAATACATTTACTTACGTCAGAAAATAAAATCTTTCAAACAAAAATGAGCAAAAATGAGTTTTATAAACAAAAATGAGCTTTCTTGGGATTCACTGAACAATGTTTTTTGCGAAAACAATGAGGAATAACGGAAAGGAACGCTTTATTTTTCTATAAGGATAGTAGAGAAACTCGGCCATCCAGCAAAATATTTTAAAATTGTATTGGCAGAAGTAAGAGATATAAAATGGAACAAGTAAAATCTTAAATTAGCCAAGAACAATTGCAGTTCAACTGAGCAAAAAAAGCTGCAGGGCATGCAGATGTTTCACAAATTATTAAAGCGTTCAAACCAACAAGGGTAGTAAAATATCGAAAAAAGATTAATTCTTTGTCGGAGACTTCAAACCTAAGTACATTGAAGTTATTACCGACTGTGGCTTTGGCCATATTTTCGCAGCAGATTTTTAATAAATATATTTGTCCTCGCTATATACTTCTTCAGAGAGCTATAGAATAATTTTATCAAAAAGATAACTTCATAAATGAAAAAATGGCGGAAGTAAAACTTTAAAATCTTTTAGATCACTTTACTCAAAGACTGTGTAAATACATAGAAAATGTTTTCACAAGCGCAAGTGAAGCAGAATTGATATGTTTAGAACTCCTCTGCAAATGGAATTGTGACAGATCTCCACAACAAATATTTAAACAAAAGTCTGTAAAATTATTTTGACTCAAACATGATTTAAACATTTAAATGACTCAAACACTTTCCAAAACTCTTCAGATTCTTTGAGTTTAATAAACAAATAAATAGATTTCAAAAGTATGGTGGCAGAACCCTGTAATCTTCAAATCCCCACTTTTGCTTTCTCATGCTAATAAGATTTATTCATGAAAATAATGACATGATCCAAAAGAAAGTAAAATACATTGAACAGTTACAGTAAGCACAAAATTTAATAAATACAGAGATCCTCACAGCTTATGTTTATTACAAGTACAATTCAGATTAGTGGACTTTAGCTGACTAGTGTTGATGCTAAAGTTTGCAATGCTATTACTAGCAATCAATTCATCGATGCGATGCTATATTTGCAAACAACCATCAAAAAGATCTTAATAAGCTAAAAATAATTAAAGACATTGATCCTGATTCTTTAAAATTCTCTCTTTCAATATTCCATGCTAGAATCAGATTTTTCGAGTCAATTTTACATCTTGCTTGTAATAAAAAAGCTTTCAATAAAAACCCAAGCAAAACTGAGTAAGATTGTCAGTAAAAGAAAAAAACTAATGCAAGGCATGTTTTAAACTGAGATGCAATACTGGTACACATCGCAAAAGCTGGTTTCGGAAATACCCCAAAAAAGTTTTCTCAGATCGAAAAACATCAGCTTAAATTACAGGAATTGAGATAAATTAATGCACTATTTAAAAGCTATTCTAGAAGTGCTACCTAGTGGTTATAAAATAGATACTAAAAAATTTTAAGAAATTGCCAATAACACTTCTAACCTTTATGCAAATCTTTACGGTTGGCACCCAGTGTCACACACATTACACAAAATTTTGAATCACGAAGCTACTATTAAAGAACATGCATACCACCCAATTAGACAGCTATCAGAGATGGAGGCTGAAGCCCGCAACATGTATTTTCGTTCATATAGTCAAAACTTTTCAAGAAAAAACTTGCTCATAGATTGAAATGAAAATATACTTAATGCCTTACTTTTTTGTTTCGATCTTTATTTAAGAGTTGTTATTTATTACCAGAATCTAGTTTTCGATTGATTCTGAAGAGGATGACATGAACGATTATCCTCGAAAGAATGATGGGTAGTCGGGCACTAATTTCCGTAAACTGTTCGAAAAATGCTTTGTTTCTAGCATAATAATACATTTTACATTTATTTAAAGCATTTTATCTGCAATTGAACGCACAGAATATTTTAAATAATTTTGGCCAAGTTTTTCAGCAAAATGCCACACTGTGTGCCGTGCTTGCATCCCCGCCTGCAGGTAAATCGGGGAAGTGATTTAATAATTGCACATTTCAGTATTAATATGTAACGCTATTTCTCGGGCAATTACGAACATGGTGTTAATTTAGAACAAGTGCTACTAACGCTCGTATGAGAGTACAGATACCAAAGTGGAATAGAAAGGAAAGAATTGAATATTTATAACTGAGGAAAACTTGGCTTGCAAGCCAATGCTTTACCGTTTAAGCTAACTGGGCGATAGCCGGATGGAATTTTTCGCTCAGGTAACCTTATTGTTCATAACATCTTATCTGTCATTTAGAAAGCTGGACAGAATAATCCGCAGGTAATGGAACTCCATAGAACGATGGGTACGTAGATATACTATTATTTTTAGCACAATCAAACTGATTAATAAATTTATCATACGTATTGAATATTTCCAATGGAGCGAAAAATTGCTTGGTTGTGCTAAAAATAATAGTATATCTACGTACCCATCGTTCTATGGAGTTCCATTACCTGCATTTGTTTCTGCCGAGCTGTCTAAATGACAGACCAGATGTTAGGACCACTAAGCTTATCTGAGCGAAAAATCGCAGCCGGCTATCGCCCAGTTAGCTTAAACGGTAAAGCATTGGCCTTGTAAGTCAAGTATTTGGGTTCGATTCCCGGCCTGGCCAATTTTTCGCTTGGTTGGAGATAATCAATTCGTATGATAAATTTACTAGTCAGTTTGATTGTGCTAAAAATAATAGTAAAGAAAGGAAAGGTTTCTATCCCTATTGACAAAATGCTACGACCACATCTGAGTTTTCATCGGGAGTCGCCATCCCGCCATTTTTGATTCAAGATTGGCACTCTTTATCGAGCTTCTCAAATTCTTTAATGGTTCATTGTTTCAAACACGTTTATAGTGCCTGTGAATAGTCAAAATTTCTATCAGATAAAATCAACGTTAATTCTTTGTTGTCTTTTACCAATAACCCATGCAATTATATATATAAAATCACTCCGTGTATAACGATTCCGGGGTCAACCCATCCACGAGAAAAAACACTTATTGTGACCAATGACAAATTCCATTGTGAAAAGGTATCTCCGATTTTAAAGAATATCAATTTCTTCTCCAATGCAAACGTTCCAGAGTCGTAATGGAGCGTTCTCATTTTGTCAGATTTACAGTTTGAGCCGTAAATGACGTCACTACATTTTACTGTGCTTTGAAATCTTTTCCCTATTTCAAACACAATATTCACGCAGTTAAAAATTTGACTCATTTGCTGCAGCATCACTCCACCGCTTTTATAGAAAACAATTACTTTGCTGTGTTTTGGAGCATTCTCATTGGTCATAAAAGAGACATTCTATAAAAGCTGTGGAGTGCCGCTGCAGTAAATGGGTCAAATTTTTAGCAGTACACTGTTAAAAATTTTACCCTATTGCTGCATCGTCACTCCCCAGATTTTATAGAATACACTGTAAGTAACACACACAAAGTAAGCGTTTTCTATAAAAGCGTTGGAGTGATGCTGTAGCAACTGTTAAAAATTTGACCCATTTGCTGCAGCATCACTCCACTGCTTTTATATAAAGCGGTTACTTTATATGGAGCATTCTCATTGGTCATAAAAGAGATATTCTATAAAATTTGTAGAGTGACGATGCAACAAATGGGTCAAATTTTTAACTGTGTAATACTGTAAAGCAGGCCTGTCCAACCTTTTAGTAAGTAGGGGCGCACCTCTGATCGTCGTATTCAGTGAAGGGCACCATTATTCACTCGAGTGAAAATATGCAGCAATACTATCGCACAGCAGCATTAATACACTCGCGCGTCTTAAGATAATGCAAACGAATCTTAGAGACTCCTACAATACTGGAGTTCCATATATTAAATTTCAAATTATACATTTTCCTATGATAGCTCTATCTCAAAAATGTTTGTAGGGTATGGTGTCAGAAAATTAAATTGCGCCTGTACTAAAACAATAACAAATAATTAAATAAACATGGAAATCGGAGATATTAATAAATTTCTTTTAGGATGTGAAAATGTGCTTTGACTTATTTTCAAGGCGTGAAATTAATTTCATATTATAAATTAAAAAAAGGCATAATAATGATCAAATTCATATGGGTGATTACAGAGAAGAATAGTTTGAAAGTGTTTTCATAGATGGAAATTATTCTGCACTGCTCTACTCATTTCTCTGCACTACTCATTCTTATTGATTTTTCTAAGCAGATTTAAAATAAACTTCTAAAATTTCAAAAGTTACGAATGAAAAATTGAGCCCTTTTATTCCTCTTATAAAACAGCCAAAGGCCAGCAAAAAGAAAAAAATATATATGAGCTTTAATTCTCATGTACCCTCAAAGGGGTGGGAAATGTCGGAAAGCTTTTATTTTTCTGTTATTCATTTATTATTAAAATTAACTATTTCCAGTTATTAACACATCGTGAAAATATGCATGATTAAATTTTCAACATGTGTTTTTGGTTTTTAATGTGTTTTCGCAGATTTTGAAAATATCTCTTATGCAAATGTTTATGATTTTACAGAAAGTATTCTTTATAATTTAATTTTCTTCTAAAAAATCTAGTAACAGGAAATCTTCAAAAGGGCGCCAGGAAATTCAACAAAGGGCGCCATGGCGCCCGCGGGCGCCGCGTTGGACAGCCTTGCTGTAAAGTAATCATTTTCTATAAAAGCTGTGAAATGGCGATGCAGCAAAACAGTCAAATTTTTAACAGTGTTTAATTAAAACTTTTTATTTGAGAAAAGCGAAGGTGCGTTTTAGATACAATATTGTTAGAATTTGTATATTCGTGTTGCTTTATTTATTTATTTATTTATTTATTTTTTACAGCCGTGAATGATTTCATTGTCACATAACGAATCACGATTGTTTACTCTTTATTGTTGACATTTGTTTTCGATCTTATAAACTATTTTCTTTTAAGTATTAGCTAATGGTATAAAATAGTTAATTCAGAAATGTTTTAGAATAGCATTATTAGTGCATGTTTTGCATTATTAATGCATGTTAATTTGCATGTTTTTTGTGAAATAATTACTGTAATTTTGTGAGTGAAATTCATTATCTGCATATTCTATGCCATTATTTTACTCATTCAATTAATAATTTGGCTACCCTCTCATATTCGTTTTTAAATGGCCAAAATGGAAAAAAAATTATAAATTTTGGATATTTTTATTATTTTCTCTCAGTATTTTAAAATATTTTTTGGCTGTAGTTTCACAATGTATTCTTTTATAACTGATATTTTACCTTACTTTATTCTTTTAAAATTTATGCATTTAACATTTGTTCATTACAATCCCTCCCCATCAACCAGTTATAATTTTAAATAGTAGATAGTTTTGTTATAATTTTAAATACAGATTTCTATTGATTTTTTTTTTTTTTTAGATTTTTCCCTCATGTTTAATCTTTGTATTTTTCAAAATTGTTTAAGCCAAAAGTGGCTATGATTGACCAAAGTTGTCGTAATGTTTTATCATCCTTTTAAAAATGGAAACACGTCATTTTGAAGGGCTATCTTCTAGTAACTGTATAATAACTTATTAATCTAACAGAATAATATCAATAAGTTGATGCTCCAACGCATTTTCAAGGACTAGTTAACAAAATTCATAATTATCCTCACGCATTTGCAATATAGATTGATTCTGAATAATTATTTTTCTAAGTATTTTGAAACTGAAGTATATCTTTGAAATTTAAAGCATTCTAGGGAATTTTAGTTCAGAATTGAGAGGTTAACCTATCTAAAAGTCAGATTAAGGCCACGCTAGGAGGCTTAGTAAAAGGCTTTAACTCAACATTTTCCATACTATATCTAAAAGTCAGAAACGAATGCGTCGTGAACTATAGAATTCCTCTATTTTGACAAGCGAGTATTGGCACATAATTGAATCCATTGTTGTTTAAACTCTTGTACAATTAGTACCCGTTACAGAGAATATTTATGTATGATCTGAGGTGATGCAATGAAGAACTGCCTTTGAATTAAAGTATTTATATCTAATTAATTTAATACTTAACTTAGTAACTATTTAATCTCTAAAGATATTAAAATGTTGAAGAGCCATTGGTACCACATATGTGAATTTTATGCTTATTAGTCTAGTCTATGTGAAAATGAATTAAAATTGATTACAAATTTCCGACTTTACATACAAAATAACTCAGATGTGGTAATCTCAAGACTTTCTTCTATCTCATAAATATAACTACTTCCTAAAAATATAACATATAGCAGCATCACTGGTTAGGTGATATACACCAAAATCTAGTCAGCAACAATTTATGTCAACAACTAACTGAAAATAAAGTTTCATTTTTAATCCGTTCAATAGTAACTGAGGTAGAAATATTTTGGAAATCTTAAAATATTCTGCATAAAAGGGCCACCTGATGGGTGATATATACAAAAAACTAACCAGGATTCATTTTTATCTGGTTCTAGCAGAATCTGAAGTTTGGGGAAAATCCATGCATTAGTTCGATACAGCTATTACAAAATTATGAAAAATACAGCATAGCAGGCCATCTGTAGAGCGATTTACAAAAAAAAAAAAAATAATAATTAAGCAACACTAATCTATATCAAGGACTAATTGAATCTGAAGTTCGATAAAAATACATGCTTTAGAATTATTTCAATAATCATGAATAAATTAGCATAGCAACGCCACCTGGTCAACAATTTCTTCTAAAACGCAATGAGCACAAGTTTATATTAAGTACTAACTGAATCTAAAGTTTTGTAAAAATCCGTGCATTAGTTATTGAGATAGGGCAATTGTAGAAATTGTGAATAATGCAGCATAGCAGAGCTACCTCTTTAGAGATATGCACCAAAAACTAATAAGTTACATTTTATATCAAGGTGTAACTGAATCTAAAGTTTCTTAAAGCTCTTGAGATAGAGCGCCTACAGAATTTTTGTCACATATAGACTGTCAGAGTGATAGACAGACCCACAAACAGACATTTTAAAAAAACACCAAATCGTGTTCAAATCCTTCTAAAATGTATGAATCCGTCGAAGACCAGAAACCATATTTTTTTTCACGAACCGGATACTTGTGAATATAGAAGAAAGTAAAAAGAGATTAAGTGAAATAAATGCATGTAAAAAACCCCCATAAAAATAACAAATTTATAACATAAAAACTCTAGTCATTGTTTATTGTTAAAATAATAAATACTTTTATGCTTCAATGTGTTGTGTAAGATTACATTAAGAAAATTATACAAATAGTACAGGCAGGTGGTATAGAATGCGATAAAAGCACTCCGTTAACAGTCCGGAAAACCATACCAAGTAGAATAAAAGCGATCGCGAAAGATTAAATATCCGTTCGAAAATTAAAAAATGGAAAGGAGCCAAATGGACAGAAAGGTTTTTGAAATGCTTTTTAGATGGGACATTCAATACCGAAAAGTAAATTGTATAGAGAATTATGCAGCGTATTTATACGTTACTAGAAGATAGCCCGTCAAAATGACGCGTTTCCATTTTTAAAAGGATGATAAAACATTACAACAACTTTGGTCAATCATACCCACTTTTGGCTTAAACAATTTTGAAAAATACAAAGATTAAACATGAGGGAAAAATCTAAAAAAAATCAATAGAAATCTGCATTTAAAACTATAACAAAACTATCTGGTGGATGGGGAAAGATTGAAATGAACAAATGGTAAATGCATAAATTTTAAAAGAATAAAGTAAGGTAAAACATCAATTATAAAAGAATACATTGTGAAACTACAGCCAAAATATATTTTTAAATACTGAGAAAAAATAATAAAAATATTCAAAATGCATAAAAATTTATCCCATTTTAGCCATTTCCAGACGAATATGAGAGGGTAGCCAAATTATTAATTCAATGGGTAAAATAATGGCATAGAATATGCCGCTAATGAATTTCACTCACAAAATTACAGTAATTATTTCACAAAAAACATGCAAATTAACATTCATTAATAATTCAAAACATCCACTAATAATGCTATTTTAAAACATTTGTGAATTAGCTATTTTATACCAATAGCTAATACTTAAAAGAAAATACTTTATAAGATCGAAAACAAATGTCAACAATCAAGAGTAAACAATTGTGATTCGTTATGTGACAATGAAGTCATTCACGGCTGTAAATATATATATATATATATATATATATATATATATTAGGGTGGATCTTATTTTTCAAGTTTCAAAATGTAATCTTCTCACCCTCTAAATTTGTTCCTTTTTATGAAAAAATAATTCTGGTAAAATATTAGCCCAATTGAACAATATTTAGAGGTAGCTCAATGATGTAGAAGTTTCCAATGTATGAGCAATGATAAACATATGCGTACTAGCATGCTATGTCATAGAAAATAAATTCTATCTTCTAAAATATTTTAAAATGCATTTAGCTTTACATTTTTACTCATAGATGGCAGTACTATGCACAATAATATTTAAAACAATAAACTGCATTTAGCAAATAGCAGTCTTTGAAGCCGTTGAAGACTGGAGTATAGCAGGTAATATACGTGCAAAGTGCTTTGACACTACCAGCTCAAACGCTGGTTATAATTCTGGTGCATGTGTTCTTTTAGCAGATAAATTGAAAAAAGAGCTCTTATCCTTTGCTTGCAGACATCACATTATGGAGCTGATAATTAGTACTGTATTTGATGTATGCATGGGAGTCAAATCTTCACCTAAAATTGCATTATTTAAATGCTTTCAGGAATATTTGAGCTTAATTGATAAAGACAAGTACGAAATTTCAATTTCATTTAATGATGTTGCAAATCTAGTAGAAGATATTAAGCAAGAGACTATAAACTATGGAAAGAAGTACCTAGAAGAGCAAAGAGAAACTTAGCTAAGAGGTGATTATAAGGGATTTTTAGAACTTGTAATTATATTTCTAGGTGCTGTCTCAGAAAGGGGAACCAGATTTATGTCACCAGGTGCAATGCACCATGCCAGTTGGATGTCCAAAGTAATATATTGTCTCAAGATCTGGATGTTCAAGGCTCAGTTTAAATTGACTGTAAAAGAGGAAGAAGGTATACGTGACATGTGTATTTTTACAGTCTGTATATACTTGAAAGCTTGGATCACTGCACCTCAAGCTTCATGTGCCCTATATAATGACCTGTTGTTGCTCAAATCACTACTTGACTACTCATAAATACATTCAACTGTTATCAAGTCATCATCACGTAAATTTGCTAATCACTTGTGGTATTTGTCAGAAGGACTTGTTGGTTTAGGTTTATTTGATAGCTGTGTGAGTTTATTAACTAAAATACGCATGGTTATTGCATTACAGAATGCAACTTATTCTAAAAAACAAGCTCAAATTTATTCCAAACGAGTCAGTGTTGCTTTACATTCATTCAAGAATAAAAGATTGGAAGATTTTGTCACAGCTAAGTCAATGATGTTGTTTCAATTGTCGGAACTTCCGGATGGATTTCTTGCAGTAGATCCTGAATTGTGGGAGTTAAGAGAAGACTATAAACAGGCAAAAAGAGGTAATAAAATCTCTACAAGTAGTAAATGACCATGACGAACGTGTAGTTGCACTTATTCAAGAATACAATGGATTGATAACTCATGATGAAATGCAACTACAATTTTTACTACAAGTTGTTGAAGATCATCGTAAAATGTGTCTCTCTCAACCTGCACAAATGCAGTAAAATTTTAATGTAAGAAGAAAACCTAATAATTGTACTGTAAATTAAATAAATTGTCAAAATTAAATAATTAAAACATTTAAAGTGCTTACTTATTTGTGTAGCTAATATTCTGAATTTTTTCCTAATTTTATAAATTTCAAGCCAGTTGAGCTACCTCTAAATATTTGAATTTATTGCTCAAACTTTTTACATAATGTTTTTGTATCAAAAGGAACAAAATAGGGGGGTGAGACTTATAAAAATAATAATTTAAAAAAATCATGGCATTTAAGGTCCACCCTAATATATATATATATATAAAATAAATAAATAAAACAACACGAGTATAAAAATTCTAACAATATAGTATTTAAAACGCACCTTCACTTTTCTTAAATAAAAAGTTTTAAATAAACACTGTTAAAAATTTAACTGTTTTGCTGCATCGTCATTACACAGCTTTTATAGAAAATGATTACTTTACAGTATTACACTATTAAAAAAATTGACTCATTTGTTTCAGCGTCACTCCACAGTTTTTATAGAATATCTTTTTTATGACCAATGAGAATGCTCCATATTACAGAAAAGTAACCGCTTTATATAAAAGCAGTGGAGTAGCAAATGGGTCAAATTTTTAACAGTTGCTGCAGCATCACTCCAACGCTTTTATAGAAAACGGTTACTTTGTGTGTGTTACTTACAGTGTATTCTTTAAAAGCTGGGGAGTGATGATGCAGCAAAAGGGTCCAATTTTTAACAGTGTACTGCTATAAATTTGACCCATTTACTGCAGTGTCACTCCACAGCTTTTATGGAATTTCTCTTTTATGACCAATGAGAATGCTCCATAACACAGCAAAGTAATCTTTTTCTAAAAAAGCGGTGGAGTGATGCGACAGCAAATTACTCAAATTTTTAACAGTGTGAATATTGTGTTTGAAATAGGGAAAAGATTTCAAAGCACAGTAAAATGTAGTGACGTCATTTACAGCTCAAACTGTAAATCTGACAAATGAGAACGATCCATTACGACTCTGAAACGTTTGCATTGGAGAAATAATTGATAGCATTTAAAATCGGAGATAACTTTTCATAATGGAATTTGTCATTAGTCACAATAAGTGTTTTTTTCGTGGATGGGTTGACCCCGGAATCGTTATACACGGAGGGATTTTATATATATAATGATGGCATTTTTTTTCATCAAGTAAAAGTCTGTGTTTGAAAGAAGAAATACATTTTTAACAATAAAAAAATTAGAAAAAAGAGGAATTTTTAAATAATATTTCGAAATTTAATACGATATATTTGCGCTTGTGAATTCATACGTCGGCCAGGGGAAAATGTGAAATTTACTTCGAGTTTATTTTGCTTATAAGCGATTTGGTTATAGTGCGACATAGGATCCATTATTTGGAATTTGGAACAAGTCTCTTTTGTTAATAGATTGTTTATCGAGTAATTTAACAATCATTGAAAGAATGTGCTGCATTTTTTTATTCAATTCATCTGGCTAATTTTATATTTATACTTTCTTTTATCTTTTGAAAAAGAATATATTGCATTCGTGAAAAATTTTGGCATCCATGACTGAACTGTATGATTTGACCTGATAAATCTATGACTGAACTGCTTTTAGGATTTCGTTCATCTGAGAAAACCCTATTCGTCTCTATTCTATGTCTGTCTGTCTGTCAAGAGTTCGTACACAAAAAGAGAATTCAAGCAGAGACTTCGAATTTTGTCTACTTACAGCTGAATACCACGTGGCACATGACAAATCATATAATTTTGAAAAAATCTATTACATTAATTAAATTAATTTTATAAATGTCATCCGTTAATTTTTGCCATTTATATTTTAAAAGAGAACCTTAATTTGAACGTTTAAATAAGAGATTGTTAGTTCGATCCCATGTGCTTCAATTTGAAATTTTCGTATTAAGATGCATTTAATTAAAAGAATCTTTTGCGAATTTAAGGGTTTATATTATTAGGGTTTCATTCTTCTGACATTCATGATATTGAATGCCTATTATTTGGGCCTAGCGTCCCAATTTTGGGACACTTTAAAAAAATTCAAGTAGGGGAATTCACACCAGAAAAAAGGAGTATAAATACCTTCTTTTTCGAGACAAAGTCACTAAACTTCCCGCTGCACAGGTCTGTAGATTAATTCATTTAAAAGCACAATAATCTGTAGAAGATGAATACATATTAAGTCTTGAACTAAAGAATACAATATAATTTTCCATCTTTATTTATCGCGACACAAAACCACAAAGAAAAACGAGTATATTCACTATCTTAACAAAAAAATCACTATTACATATCTATATATCATACTACAATTTACTGTTTTTTAGTTTAAATCTCCTCGAAAGTTCCAGAAAATCATTCATCCGTTCTGCCGTTGCCACCTTTTCCGAAATCCGAAGAAACTTGAATTTAGCACAATATTCTGTCCGTGACAGCTCACGCAAAGCCATGGGGTCAGTCCTTGGAAATAGAGTTGGTCCTCAGCCGAGCATGTTCATAACAGAGTCAGTTCAGGGCAGTAGAGTTTGTCCGCAAAGCTCCTTGATTCTTACAATTCCCCCCTAAAAGAGCTCATTAGTGGCTTTTGACACAATGAAGCTTTAAAGTACATACACACACACACAAAAAAAAAAATATTAGCAAGGATGAGAGCAATGTGAATCTTCCCATTTCTTTAAAATTAAATATATACAAATACCACAATATATGCACTAAATATAAGCATGAACAACAGAAACACCAAAATACATCAAAATTTAAAACATCATACAATTTCCTTTTTTTTTTTTTTTTTTTTTTTTTTTTTTTTTTACTTTTTTTAAATGACCCGCCAAAGGAATTTCATGAGCAACAGATAAAGTATACTGTCTCTTACACTGAGGTAACACTACCTGCTTCACATTTTCACCACAGACATCTTCAGAATGCATAAGAATACCTTCCTCTATAAAATAAGCACTTTTATTATTTTCAGCCATTTCCCAAATATTTCTTAAAGTATCATCAGCTCTTTGTAATTTTATAAAAGATTCCTTTGTTTCCTTCTCACTCAAATCAAGTTCAACAGTTTCAGGATCAGAATTCAACTTTTCAACCTTTCCATGCTCATTGTCCATTTCTAACTCATTTCCACCCTCCAAATCAACATCACTAGTGAGATCAGAGACATTCTCAACCTTCGTATATAATATAACCTTATGGTTTAATGCTTCATAAGGAGTTGGACAGTTAAGCATCTCATTCACCAATTTTTTGGAAACGGCACAAGTTACCATTACGTTTCCATGAATTTTATCATTTATTCTCATCGGTATTATTTTTAATGGAGCGACTTCACTCTGCGGAAGTTATCTCAATCTTTCCTTCTCCTTCAACTGATACATCCTTGACTAAGTCTGGTGACTAGTACTACTCAAAAAACTATGAGTATTTACACCATAAAAAAATATGCGTTCAGATATGAAAATTCCACTGTCAATCCAGACGCTAATACTATTTAAGAATTTCCCCCACAAATTTCAGAAGCGTTTTCATTTTTTTTTTTTTTGGTATTTTTTATTTCAATTTTTTAAAATTAAAATGTAATTTTTAAAGCACAAATCCACATATTTCAATCTCTACTTTCCAAAGTCATTTATATCACACATGATTTATTTATTTAATTCAAACTTATTGTATTTAAAAAATACAATAATCAATTTCATTTCAAAATAAAATCACTGCCAACTGCATGCGTTTCCGAACAAAAATAAATTAAAATTTCAATCGAAAATTACAGCTTTAGTAATGAGAATAGTTAATAATATGCTTTTAGGAATTAAGAATGGTGCTATTTACGATCATTAAAAGTTGTACAACTCATTTCGTATTATTTCGAAAAAAAAAAAAAATAGATCTGAAATTTTTATGTTACACATTAACCTTTTTAGCTAATAGCCGGGTGTCTATTTAGTTCTGGTAAGATAGAATTTAAGGCGCAAAAATTTGTATCAGAATATCTGGCATATAAAAAAAAATTAATGACAGCCACTTCCAAAAATTCTGCCATATATTCAATCCATCAGAATAAAAATAAAGGAAAATGAAAAACAAAAACAGAAGAAATTGCTTTTCACAATGCTATGTCAATACTTTCGCTTAAAACTAGCAAATCTGCAGATTAAGAGCCTCAACATGAGTTCTGCAAGCCCCTATTTTTAAACACACCTTTGGGTCACATTCAGCTTTCTACAAATCGTAATTTAATGTTTTAAAATTACGTAAATGTTTATGATAGCAAAAAATGCGAAATTTACAGACATTAGAAGCGTCAAATTAAATACATTGTTATGGAATTATATTCTGAAAATTTCATGAGCTACTTATTCTAGTAATTTTTTAGATAACAAAGTAAATTTCTTCAGGGGAGCAGAGGCCCCCCTTAAATCCCACATGATCTCATAAAATTTAGAATTTTCTACTGATTTTGCTAATGGTTATCGTATATCTTAGATTACTTTCTTTTTACGTGGTGATTTATAAGGACAGGCAACAATTGGGGCAACCATTTTACATTATCTTACTTGCATGCCAAGAAGAAACTTTGTTTAATTTTGCATGAATTGAAATTCGAGTTATGTTTATGTATATTATTTTCATAAAATGAGAAATAGTTTAATATATTTAAAACGCGTCTAAACAATGTTTCCCCTATAAAATTATGCAATGGAATACTTTTGTGCGGCCCTGGAAATTAATAAAAAATATTCCTTGTGCCAGAAATTGTACAGAATATATATTTTGGAACATATTTAATAGATGCATATAAATTTTATTATGTTCGAAAGATTTTAACATTATTAAAATACACTCTAAACTTATTTTTTTGTCATTGGAAGTAATGTCACGGAATACGTTTGATTGTCCCTGTAATTGAACTATAAGTTGCATAAAATTTAAAATGAATATACGAAATTATTTAAAAATTATATATTTTAAATTTCAAGGGATTCGATTGGGTAGTTTTTCCGTTCTTATATGGACACGGAGAGGCTGACCGACAGTATTAATATAATTACGAACGCACCTTTAAAAACCTTAACTGTGAAACATATTACTGTAAAATAAAGAACAAAATTTTAAGACAAAGCCTTAAAAAAGTTGCCTGTGCAATAAACAGAGTTTGATCTTAAAAACACATAAAAAATCATCTATATGACCAAACCCATTATAATACATACAAAATCCATTCATTTATATATTTCTTTATAATCTGTGATACCTGTCTTTTACACTTATTATACATGTTATTTTTAGTATATATTTTACTTAATTGTTTAGTTAAATACTCCTTTTAAATTCACCCTGTAATTACACTATGTGTACATTGCTTAATACAAAGCTTAGCTTAAGCATTGCTTAATTCAGAGGTTCCCAAAGTGGGCTCCGCCTAAACTTTTCAGGGGCTCCGTGGCGTTAGAAAAAACATGAAATGTACTAGCATATTACAAAATAATTTTTTTGAACGCATGTAGGAATTTGCATGTCTGTGTCAAAAAATACTTTTATCTCTGGGTTGAAAATGCATTGAAAACACAAAAAAAAAAAAAAAAAATATATTGTATATGTATCTATTTTCTATGTAATATTTTTGGTTTGAATTTTTATTTATTTATTTATGCATTTAATGTATTTTAAAAGTTCGATTCAAAATTTTAGTTTTTTCAGTTTTAGTTATTTAAATCTTCCAGCCTTTCTTTCCTGATTGTATTTAATTTTTGAAACAATGTTTGTCGCTTACAATGCAAATTTTTTTAATAAGATTTTGTATTATTTAAACCTCTCACTAGATTTATTTTACATTTGTGTATATTCTGAATATAAGGTGTGCTGGGGTAATAACGGCATGTTCTAATATTGCGCGTAAATATGAAAAAATCCAGGAAATAGCACATGCGCTTTCTGCGCAAAAGGGTTCTGAGTCATCTGAATCACTAACAATCGGTAAAGATTATTTGTTCTCTTTGCAGATCTTATTGCTGGAACAAGCACGTAAAAGTCAACAACAGATCTATAATTTGCTACTTAAGTTCAGTGATCTGAAGGCTACATATTTATTAGGACATACTTTGTTTATTATATAAATTTATAGCACATTTCATGTTCTATTAACATGTTGCGGAAGATTATTTGGATGCGTTCACGAGGGAGTTTGTAGTTCAATATATACTGCGCAATAAGTATATCGTGGTAATAATGCAATATATTGGCGTAATTACTCCGATTGATTCTTTTCAGTTTTGGAACGACATCCGTAGCAGATTTATTTTTTATTTTATGCTTGAGAATGCATTACTTTTATTGTTGAAAGCCAAAAACGATAAAGAAAAATTGTTATGTCCTAAGTTCTGTTCATATTTGTCAATTTATAGGGCTGTAGAATTTGTATCTTTAAAATTGGACAATTTACATGTGATTAATTCATCTTATTTTATAGTTTTGTTTGCGTGGCGTTATTACCCAACTATGTGGGTAATAACGTCAAATAGTACTGGTCAAGAAAACACGCCATTACATTTTATGAATAAATATCTGCTAAAATATTCTTTCATATATGCATTATTGATAAATTACTGTATCAGATCCTATATCTGTTTGAAAGAACAAAATTAAAACTAAGCAGTAACAATTTTAAGAACCTTAACGTGACGTTATTAACCCAGGATATCTTTTTTTTTTTTTTTTTTTGTATAGCTTTATTTTCTTTAATCTGTTTATCTTGTTTGTATATTTAATTTTTCTATACCGTTTTTCATAGTAAAACAAGGTTTGTAGATTATAACGCTCTTTTTTGTAACAACTTGTGTATCCTTTAATAAAATACTTTTTCGATTTATATAATATTTGTGTACCTGGCGTATATAGCTTTTTTATTTTCTTTTTGTAACTTTAATTATTTTAATCACTTTATTTTATGTTTATTAATTCTTAGTTTTTTTTAATTTTCTATGCTGTTTTATATAATTGTACTTATTTTTAAAGCAATTTGTGTAGCTGAAAACGCACTTTTTTAACACCTTTTACCTTTTTAACAATTCCTCTTTAAAATTTTGTTTTAATTGGTCTCTGCAATGGCTGAGATTTTTATGTTAAGATATCATATTTTCCTATAAAAAATAAGGCTGTAGCATAATGATAATAATAATAAATAAATAAATAAATAAATGAAATAAACGATACTGCACATAACAATACCAGTTATTAATTTTGCCCCGTTCACTTAAACACTAAAATAATGATCTGCTTCTAAATGCATTTTTAAAAAATGGTTCAAAAGAATTAGCTCAAGGGAGGGGTGGGGGGGGCAATTCTTTTTCGTTGCACGTTTAGAAGTACCAGAAACGTAAAGAAGATCGAAAAAAGAATACTTAATCAAATTAAATCACTATTACTGGTGGGCGGGACTAGAGAAAACGTGTTTTATAATTACTCATGGGCGACTGGTCCTAGGCATTTTCTTTCTTTTTTTAGTAGCGTATTGGGATTTTACAGAGATCTTTCTTAATAAACGAAAACTGCGCAACTTACCTTTTTTTCTCTGTGTGTATGGTTTTTGCCATAAATAATAATATATTCACATAAACCCCAATGCAATGCATGGCACAGACAGGATTACCATTTTGATCTTTATTTCCGACTTCATACATGAAATCTCGAAAGAATATTTATTTTTAAATGGATGCTATTACCGCTTTAACAATATTGCTGGTACATCTCTCAGATAAGAGGAGTTTGTTTTCTTCGTTACTAAAAGCTCTCAGAAGCCACAATTTTTTTACTATATTTTTTGCTGTATTTGGCGGACATACAGTGGCGGCCAAAAGTTTCTGGCCAGTTAGTTTCTTTGATTTGTTTACCAGAAGGTTTCAGCAAAGAAGAAGCACAAATGCTTCAAAAGTTAGGAATATGTGAATGATCTCTGACCATATGATCATTTTGATTGGATACTGAAGACGCTTCATGCGAAGAGGCAAAATTCGAAGTTCGCGTGTGCAAAAGTTTCCGGCCACTCATCATTCCTTAGTTTTTATTCTATCAGTAAAGTGTTTTTTTGGTCGTGTTGTGAAAAATCAACGTGAATAGCATAATAATAGAATAATAATAATAATAATAGTTGCCGAAACGTCAGTGAAGGCTTACTTTGGAGACACGAATTTTTTTTTGTGTCTGTCTGTCAGTCAGTCTGTTCCGCGATAACTAACGCAAAAAACATCCGATTGGCTTGAAATTAAGTGGGTATGTTAGTGAGGCAGTGGGATTAAGCTGTATAGTTTTTTGTTAGATTTGATTCATTCGTTCGGAAAATATAGAATATTTTATTTTGCGCAATAATGCTTTTCTATGGCAAATCCAATGATTTTCAATTTTTTTTCCTTGAGAGAAAATGACACATTTCATTAATGGAATTCAATGATAAATGGATACTGAAATTTACCAGTTAAATTATTCGTATTGCTTTGAAATTTTGTCTATGCATTTGTCAGATTTTTAAAGTTATTACTGCAAATTTTGGAGATTTTTTATAAATGTGTTCCAATAATATAAACTATAAACTAATTTGCTTTAGAGATTTACTTATTTAAAATGTATTTATTTCATTTTCTTTATTTTCTCTTAATGGCTGCTAAGCAACCATTCATCCTAATCCTTATTATAATTTAATGCTATAAATTTGAAAGCGTGGATGAAAATTTAAATGAAGTCAACGTCAAAACTGATGAATTAATTAATGTCTTTTTATCTTTGCGGATAAATATAACATAGCCCAGAAAAGAATATAGGCTATGTTTTATTAATTTTATTCAAATATTTTCCTTAATAATTCAAAATTTCCTTCTTTTTCATACAGAATCAAGAGCGATTTTTTAGATAAAATTTAACCAATTTCCTTTATCGTTGCCAAAAAAAAAAAAAAAAAAAAATCTTGAATAATTTTTTAACGGCAATAAGTTTCAATTGAGCAATTTCCATTCGAAAAACCAAACTAAGAAAAAATAAATATGACGTCAGAATTAAAATAAAAATAAAAATAGTACTTTGTTAAATATTAAACACGGAAATTTGTTTCGTTAATAAGAATTTTTCTGACAAAAATGGGGGCATAATTAGAAGTAAAAGAAATAAAAAATAATTTTATTTTTAACAAATGTTTCAATTGGTAAAATTTGACTTCATAATTGAACAAAAACAGGTATTTTATAGTAGTCGTTAAAAATACAAGAAACATGGATATCAATAACTCACGAAAAACAACGCCATTACCGAAACTTCAGTGAAGGCTTACTTTGAAGACACGAAATTTATTGTTTTTCATCTGTTAGTCTGTTCTTCTGTATGTTTGTCTGTCCCGCTATAACTGCTACAAAATGCAATCAAAACTTTTTTTTTTTCGGAAACAAAATTGTAAAACTCTAGATTACTGCGTTTACACTTACAAAAGTTCCTGATACATCAGATTTAGGTGTTTGTGGTTGGCAGGTATGTAGAAGTATGAAGATAATGAAAAATATTTGTCCAAACTGTTACTTATCCTTATAAATCAAAATGTATAAGAAAATGCAAGATATATACAATAACCATTAGCACAATTATTAGAAAGTGGCAACTTTAAATTAAGTGAGGCTACGGGGGGTTCAGCGGGGCTCCGCCCCCCTGAAGAAATCTACTATGTTATAATAATAATAAAAAAAAATAATAGATCATGAAAATTTCAGAATATCCTAGCATAACTAAATTTTAAATTTACCGCTTTTGAAGGCTGAAAACGTCTAATTCTTATTTTATTCTTATAAATAATTAAGTACTATGAAAATTTTAAATTAGAGTTTCCAAGAAGTTGAATATTACCCAAAGTGTGTTTAAAAATATATATGTATGTGCAAAGTTGACGTTGAGGCTCCTGATCTGCAGATTTACTAGTTTAAATTCAAAATTGAAAAGCTCAACAATTATTGCTCGTAAATTACTGATTAGTTTGTCGTTTAAGGGCCAAACTTCTCGAAATATTGTGACAATGTGATCGATTGGTAGATCGACTGCGAACGATATTTAAAAATTATATGAAGCTGGCCATGACCCTCTGGACTTTCTGTGGTCCGGGAGACTCCGGAAAATTACTATTCTTGTGGTCAGAATTGTCAGAAGAAAAACAATTGATGACCCCCTTTAAAATTCCGTTGCAATATCCCGCAATTTACGGAATGAAAATAATGCTGAAATAAATCGGCATACCGTGTCAAGAGGCTGACGTGATGCAGAACTTTATGGAAGACTGTGTTCAAAAAATTTTCATAGGTAAAAAAATATAAACGTATTCGACTGGCGTTTTTCAAAAAACACAAAGTCTGTCAAGTGAAAACTGGACAAAAGTACTATTTTAGAATCAACTGAATTTCCAGCTTTTTGTGAGAGTGATAGCAGATATTATGTCCGATGGCCTAACAACAAAATATATGATTCGATTTATGTTATTCTTACAATGGAGCAGGCCGAGGACACGTTATGCTGTGGGGAGTATTTTCTTCAAAAAGTGTCGGTCCGTTATTTGAAATCCACGGTTGCAAGATTATTTTCAGCCTCATTAGAGGAAAAATTGTGGTCGCAACTATTTGTTTTAACATGATAACGACTTAAATAATGTATGCAAAACTCGACAAGAAATGGCTTTCGCACAAAAAAGTTTCCCTTTTGAAATGGCCAGCCCAAACGCCCAACTTGAATCCTATGGAAAATCTTTGCAAAGAAGTTGACAAACGTGTGCGGAACTACAAATATTCCAACTCAGGCAAAGTTTCAAAAATATTGCAAGAAATGAGAAAAACGTACCATAGATGATATTTAACCGTTAAACC
The DNA here is from genome assembly GCA_964019185.1 of Maratus speculifer. NCBI lineage: Eukaryota > Metazoa > Arthropoda > Arachnida > Araneae > Salticidae > Maratus > Maratus speculifer. The sequence continues at coordinate 1,785,611 of OZ025301.1, read as the reverse complement.
GTTAACTGTATGAATGTCACATTGCTACGTCGCAATTTTTATAACTAAAGGTATGGTGAAAGAATACTAATTGTAAATGTTGTTAATCACTGTAACTTTTTATTACAATGCCGTTTTTTTTCTCAAACTTGAGAAGGTGGCCGGAAACTTTTGAGAACATACGTTTTCCTTTATGCTTAATTTTCTCAGTTAAATTTATTGATATTTAAATGTTATTCCATAAATAAGTGCCTAACTATTATTTCTATGAAATATATAATTATCACTTTGAGATTCGTCTTCATATGGATATACTTACAAATTAACTAAAAAATTTTTGCTAGCCGGAAACTTTTGACCGCCACTGTATTTCGATTACACAAGGCAGATATTTTAATATAAAGAAAGTTGTTTTCAGTCCTTATTTTTTATTTGGTACTACTCTGTTATCCCGTCGACCCATTTCGCCAAATTATACAAATCGCCAAACTAGTAGCCAAATCATTCATATTGACATAATTTTTATTTTAAATAACGAAAAAAGAAATAATTAGTAGAATAGTAATAAAAATATTTATAAAAAGATAAAATAAAAATCACTTAATGACATTTTAAACATGTGAATCGTATTTAATGTCATTGAATGTGACATTCACGATCATCCATTATTGGCATTTAATCTTATAGCTTGGCGATAATTTTTTGGTCGACGGGGTAACCTAGTAGTACCTTTTATTTATTATGTTTAATAAGAGTAATATTAAATAAAACTGTTAAAGGGTTATATAACGGAATATTTTATTTTCAAAATTTCTAGCACGAAATCAAAATTTCTGTGCCAAGAAACGGGCCAAACTGAGAATCTTGGCCCAACATGGAAAACTACTGGTTTAGACTCTTATCCAACAGATCTTTCTCTGCTCCATAGACATATATTAAAATGTAAACCATATAGTACCAGAGGTTAAGGGGCTCCGCCACAGAAATTCTTCCCAGAAAGGGCTCCGCGAGCCAAAAAGTTTGGGAACCGCTGGCTTAATTGCTTAATACAAATATTAGCGCCTTAAAAGTAAAAAATATTACTTTACGAAAAAATATATATATTTATTTTATTTTTGAAGGATTGAGACGTTAATATTTGTATTTTTATATTCTCTGTCGACGGCTTTGTTTATAGTTGAAAGAACTAAGTATAATAAGGTAATTTAACACCTTTTAAAATAGGTTTTGACTTCTTTTTAAGTAATTTACATATAGTGTAATTTTAATTTTTTTTTCTTTTAAAGATAAATTTAGTATTCTACTTATTTATTTGCTGATACCCTGTAATTTTCTCAACGTGATAAAAAATATAACTCATTTCGGCCCTTTTTCCACCATAGTAACCTATTTTATGTGTAGGAAATGTAATATATTACCATAATTTAATGAAACCTATATCTCTTTCAAAATGAAATTCCTCTAAATTACAGATTATTTCAATGATATGATTCCGAAATTTCACATTTGACATTTTGTAGATAACAGAGAAAAAAACTATCGGAAGTCTTTAAAATCTGTGATCCGTCTGACAAAAGTAATCTCTTTTTTTCGGCACATTTCTTTCGACTCAAATATTGGCTGTCACTTTCTTTTACACAGCAAATGGAAATTACATTTACACTTTTCTTTTTTAAGATCTTATTTCAAAGCTTGACACTATCGAAATTTCAAAATGTTGCTTTTTCACAAATTTTAAAATTGGTCTCTTTTTAATTTAAATTGGCACTATTACATTTTTAATCAAGGCAACATGGATAGGATTGTTTAAAATCGTATAACAAATGTTTTGTAGGTGATGCTGCAGTTTCTATGCACCGGTCAAGATTTCTAACAAAATATTCCAGTACTTTTAAAAGACCGAGAGCAGAGACAATTACCCCATCGAGTTCACAGATGAAAGCCTAAGGTAAGTTAAAGCTCTATTAGTATATTAAACCGCAATCGTTCTGCCAAGTTATATCTCATGGACAATTTGTTTGCCATTATATACAGCTCATATTCAAAATATTAGAATAATTACCTTTTTTTTAGAAATTGAAAATATTGTTTGGTAATTTAATGTCTTTTAATGAAAATATGCAAACGATATTTTTATTAAGAACTTATTGTTGATTAAACTTACTTGTTATCTTAAATTTAATATCATTTTTGAAAAGATTAATCGCAAAAAAAATTATTTTGAAAAGTCAAAATATTAGAATATTTATTCAAGTGGTTCAAAATATTAGAATATTTCACATTAATTCTCCTTTAATTATTATCAATTCTTAACTGGTGGCATCATTGATTAAATTCAGACTATTTTATTTAAAATCAGTATTCTTTTTTGCAGTTTGTTTCTTTTTCGTCTTAAAATGGGCCGTGTGAGTGATATTCCTGAATCTACTAAACTTCGTATGGCTGATTTGTATCGGCACGGTAAAAATCAATGTTTTATAGCGAATTATTTACATTGTTCGCAATCGAGCGTTAGTAAAATACTAACACAATATTCAAAAATTGGAAAATTTCAAAATAATCGCCGAAATGGTGGCCGAAAACCAAAAACATCTGCTAGAGATGACAGGAAACTGAAGCGTATAGTTAAGAAAAACCGTTTTAAAAGTGTGCGATTCTTGCACCGAAAATGGAAAGAAGAAGGAGTTGAAGTTTCTACATCGACAACATTAAGACGTCTCCATAAATTTAAATTTGAATCTCGTGTACCGAAAACAAAACCTCTCATGACTGCAAGACAAAAGCGTATAAGATTGAATTGGTGTAAATCAAGACGTTTATGGAGCAATGAAGATTGGAAAAATATATTATTTAGTGATGAAAGTATGTTTTGTGTTTCATATGGTAATCAAGGTATTCGAGTTTGAAGAATGAAGCAAGAAGCATTTGATAAAGAATGCCTTAAACGTTCCGTAAAATTTGCTGCTAGTGTCATGGTTTGGGGTTGAATGAGTGCAGAAGGACCTGGAAAGTTATGCATCGTCTACGAAAAGGTAAATTCTCTGATATATCAAGAAATTTTAGAATATCACATGATTCCATCATCAGAAGATTTATTTGAAGATGATTTCATCTTTCAACAAGATTTAGCGTCCCCGCATACCTCGGTGTTAACTAAGAATTGGTTCCGCCAACGCAACATTAAGGTACTTCCTTTGCCACCAAGTTCACCAGATCTTAATCCCATCGAAAACTTATGGTGTATAATGAAGAAAAAACTTCAAGAAAATCCTCCTTCAAGTAAAACTGAGTTAGTGGCACGTATAAAGTCTATTTGGGCTAATACTGATAGAAATGTTTGTAAACACCTTGTATATAGTATGCAAGATCGATTGTACGCTGTTATGAAAGCTAAAGGGGATGCTACAAAATATTAAATACCATTTACTTCATATTCATAAGGTAATATTGTTGCGTAAAATAAAATATTCTAATATTTTGAACCAATCTAAATTTTATTCTAATATTCTGGTGTGTTTAAGGAAGCTGTATACCTAATTTATTGTGCTGTATTTTATATTTTATAAATGTTAAAATCTTATCTAAACATTCCAGATTTAATTTATAAGAAATTTAATTGCATTTACTTAGTATAAAAAATAAATAAATGACAAATAATTTTTTCTTATTACTTTTTCTCAATTATTCTAATATTTTGAATATGAGCTGTATATATATATATATATATATATATTACAAATTTAAAATTTTTTCGCCAAAACTAACCTTTATACTATCTTAATTTTCTTATAATAATATTCCGTACTTACTTCAAATTATTAAATTAAAATCTTGTTTCTATATCTAATCTGATAATCCTTATGCAGACGATATAAATTCTTAATTTGCCTTAAAAAACATTATTCCAGTATGCGTAAATTTAAAAAGATGGCCCTAAATTAAAAAATATTCTTAATTAAAACTTTATTTCTTAATACTCCAAATAAAACTGATTTCTTCTATGTTTTTATCAACCCTTTTTAAGAAAGTCTTATTAAATTTATTCCAAAACCATACCTTTCAAAAAATATCATTATTTTATTTTATCTATTTATTTATTTTTCCTACGTCAACCTTTGATG